>JASVER010000004.1:595580-677341 GCA_030449065.1 Oceanodroma leucorhoa
ACTGAAAGGGTAGTCAGGCATTGGAACAGGCTGCCCAGGGAAGTGGTGGAGTCACCATCCCTGGAGGTGTTCAAAAAACGTGTGGATGAGGTGCTTCAGGACATGGTTTAGTGGGCATTTGTACTGCGTTGATGGTTGGACTCGATGATCTTAGAGGTCTTTTCCAACCTTAATGATTCTATGATTCTATGATTCTATGAATAGCCTGGTTTTGCAAGAGGACCGGCAATAACAAGAGATGAACAAGATGCAGTATTCTTGATTGTTTGAATGGGGTTAGGCCTAGCTACAGTTTTGTTACTCTTTCTTGATCCCTAAAAACATCAGGTGCTTTTCTTATAACACATACAGACCTTTCTCAGTGATTGTATAGGAAGGATTAAAGCAGACAAACTCGTTTCTGCCATGTAAAGAAGGTGTCAAACTAGACAATCCTGAAAGCCTTGTTTTTAAAGCTCCACTTCCCTGGTCATATTAGTTCACGTTTTAATTACACGATATTAAGATTTCTTAAATGCAGTATATTTGGACAAAGACCTTTCCATGCAGCAATGAACGCTTCACTTGTAATAATTTACCTCCTCTTTTGTTTTCTGTTAACTTGTTTTAGATTTCAGTTCTGTAGGTAGAGCTGCAACTCTTTTTAGGATATTTAAAAAAGGTCTACAGGGAGTTTGCTTTGTGGGAAGAGTTGTTAAAGCCATCTCACTAGTTTATGCTATGATGAAARCCATTTTAATATTTTCATAAGGCTATTTTTAGACTCAGTTATGCTGGAGGGAGAGTAGGAGTAGAGTTGCTTTGGCAGGAACGTGAGGAACAGCATCCCTAGGTTGGATGGATACATTCTCAATATAACTTATCAGTTAATTAAATCTGTTTGGGAAGGCTTCTGTGGACGTGCTAAACAGCAATGGCCTCGTATGATTTAAATATTGGTGTGCCACCTTAGTATGGACAACTGGGCAGATAGATCTTGGAGAAAAAGTAGTTTCTAAGCTTAAAAAGAAAAAAGCCTCTGGAGTTATCCTTATTAATAGCCATCTAGTGCCTAATTCAGATATTTTTATTTTTTTTTAAAGTATGAGGGTGAAACATGGTTAGAGGGTAAGTTATTCACTCCAGTTACCTGTCCAAGAGGCAAAGATGGCAAGTTCTGCCCAGTTGATGAGAGAACTGTGCTTTGATAAGTAGGGGTGAGTGAATGAATAGTGGTGGACCACTGACTGCCTTTTTAGGGTTTACATATGGAAAGCATCAGTCCGGGAAGCCCCTCAGGCTCCTTGTCTTCTTACCTTTTTGTTTCTTAGCCATCTGAATGCCTCTGTGTCCTACAGACAGAGAGCAGTCAGTCTGGCTTCACCCCTATTGCCTGGTCATCTGCTTCACCTTGATTTTGAAATATGTATGGCTGCAGCCATGTGCTGCTGACCACAAAAGTAAAACTTGGCTTTGATTTGAGTTTCATCTTGCAGTGGCTGGTCTCAGTCTGCGGGAGAAACTGTACCAGGGTTTCAAAGCATCAAAGTGATTCACAGCTAATTTTCTTTTTAAGGACCAGAAGGACCATTAGATCATCTAAGCTGATTATCTCTGGAGGACTGGTCAGGGCTTAGTCTACTGCAAGCCTCGTGCTGGACGCAGCCATGGCTGCAGCCCTCCAGCAGAGAGAGGCGTGGGAACGGGCAGTGTCTGTGGAGTTGCTGGAAAATGCTCTGGCTGCATCTTCTTTGTATAAAAATTATATGTAAAAAATTTTTAACCAAACTAGTACCCACAAGAAGTCTTGCTTGGTTTGCCTCCCTTGACTTGAGTCCTGAAGGAAATACAGACGTTGGGTTTGGTGGTGTCTGTCATCTGTGGATTTTGCATGAAATTTACAGACGGGAGGGATCATCTTGCCACATCTCAGAGCAGGCAGGAATATGTACTGCCTTCTGTAACATGCAAGTCTCATGGTGCTCATGGAAACAGCCATGCCAAGCCATGGCCTGGAATGAAATGCCATGGCCAGGAATAAGTAACGTGTTGTGGAGAGAGCTGGTAAMTCCCGTTTTGCTGTGGTTAGCTGCGAGAGTCTAAATAAAACTGCAGTGAAGAGATCTGCTTTTGTCCTTGCAGGGCTCATGACGCCCTGTTTAGCACAGAGCTTCTGTGGTTCATGCTGGTATTGTTGACTGTCAAGTTCTCTTCAAAATCTGTCAATTTTGTGGGCTTTCTTTTTTTTTCCTTCCTCTGTTGTCGGATTGAGATTTAAAAATAACCCACCCCTTCGCACCCCTACGGCGAACGATCTTGACCAAACTGCCTGAAGACTACCTATTGCTATGGTACAGGCAGAGCTGCGTTGCTGGGAGCAGAGCCAACAGTGGAGGCTTGCATCTTGATTTCCTATGGACTTACTTCATTAATGAAATAGATGGTGGTAGTGGGTCACTTAACACTTGCGTATTTAGCAGCTTTTGTCTGTGCTGGGACGAGAGGAGACAAAAAGCACAGCTGCAGCAGGGGTCGTGGAAGTTGCAGGTGTGAGGTTGGCTGGAGGATGCCAAACTGCCATCTGTGTTGATGCTTTGTGATTTTTTTTTTTTTTTTTTGCAGTCCACTTGCCTAGAAATGAGAGCAAGAATATAAAATAACAGTGAGTAACTGAAGATAGCTTTCCTCTAGTTTCTGCCGCCTCGCTGTTTAGCCAGAAGTCTGTGAAAGTGTAAAAGTTGAAATTGCATCAGGGAAAGGCTTAAGGGATGAATGTAGGTGGTGCCCTGCCAGTGTGTTCAATCTTTCAGGTACTTTTCCCTGTGTTGCTTTAAGTGTATTCATCCTCAGCTGTCTAGGAAGATGTGGAGAAACAGAAGAAAAGTTGCATGAAATTGTACGAAGAGAAGAAAAGCAGTAGCATATTGCTGTGCTTATTTATGTGGCTAGTACCCATTTTTGTGCCTGTGTTCTGACATTTTAAAGCTAAATAAGTAGGGTAAGTAACTTTAAGCATTTAAAAAAGAAAAAAAAAAAGTGTGATATTTGCCATAATTAAGTCAGTGGTGTCCTGTATGCATTTTAAATTCCTAGTTCTTGTATGCTGTTAAATTTTTCTGTCTGGTATGCAGCATGTCTGCTTGTTTACAAAATGCCTTGGAGCTGCATGGATTCCCTCGTACTGTGTGCAGGAGTGGTTTATAACACTGTTAGGCATGTGTTGTTCTGACTAGAGAGATGTACTTGGAGCCATGCTTTGGATTGCACAAATAATAGTGTCCAGGAATGGTCATGAGGATCAGCAGAAGGAGCTTTGAAGAGTGCGTGGATGCAGCACGATCTTTGGCTGAAGAGAAGCCCTTTACTGGTGGCTGGGGTAATTTGGGCTACTCCGAAATGCGGAGCCTGAGCAGYTATTTTCCCAAACAGCTTCCTGAAATAACAGAGAGGGGGAATCTGAGCATGCTGTCTTTCCTCTCTTTTCCTCTTTATTTGCACTACAAGAAGGAGCTAGGCACTGAGGGAACTAGTTTTCTTTTAAAGTTGGAGATATTTGCATAGGGCAAGTTCCGTTCACTGCTGTCTACTTTAGAGATGCTTCCTTTTGGAAGTAGAGGCTTTAAGCAGCTGTAAGACCAGAAATACAGCACAATGCATTACCGACTGTATTTGTCATTTTCATCTAGAGAGAAAAATGTGCTGACTACATTCAGCAATTTGTTTTTTAATTGGAAAGAAATGAGATGCTGGTCTCTGTTCAGCTTGCAAAAAAAAAAAAAAAGAGAAAATACTACTTTGTGTGTGTGCAAATTGAAATTTCAACTATCTGGACAAAAGCAATGGGCACTTAATCTATACATGTTAATATCTCAGTAATTGTTYATGGAGATCATTGACTAGTCTTTTCATAACAGTGAAATTTACATATTTATGGAGTAGTCTTACCGTTTGGGCAATTTTTTATTGAATTAAATTTAATTATATCAACTACTGCTAGATGATTTTTTCTTTTTCTAGAGGGTGAGAGTTYTTCTGTTTAAGAAGACTCGGAAGAATTAACAGACCATTTGGCAACAGATGTCCAGCAGCTTGTAACATGCAATTTTGATTTGCACTCCAGACCACTTCGATTGGATGTGTCCACTATATCTGGAGAAGACAGCCTTAGACCTTCCAGATTTGCTAGTGCTTCTACGCAGCTGCCAGGGAATATTTTTATTACATGACATTTGAAATAATATCTTCAGGCTGCTTTCTTGTGCTRCACATTTAGTAGTCTCGGATACTTATTCACTTTAGAGCCTGTCTTTCAGCGGTAAGCATTGTATTTTTGGTGTTAAAGCAGTGACAACTTCAACTGCTAGATCAGTTTCTGTGACCTGTACAGTTAGTCTGTACAACAGGCTGTGACCTTCATGTTTCTTACATTGTACATTAACAACAGGTCATAAAACCGCAGGTGGTATGACCTGTCATCACCTGCTGTAAAGTGACTGGAAATGAGCTATTTTAAGGTTTCATTGAAAGAATGTATAGCTCCTGCAAGTTAGCTGATGGAAATGACTGGTGTGGTGCCTTAATAGATCTGCTGGATTAATTATTGTGATAGGCAGGAAAAAATAGTGGACCAAGACAGTATGTAAAGCGTGGAGGATCCCAGCGTACCCATTATGCAGCTGGACCACTGTCTTTTTCCATGAGCAAGGTTTGCAGAGCCAAGTAGAAAGTATGATCACCTTCAGAATATCCGTATCCTGCAGAATTTGCTACTTTAGGCGCACAGGACCTCTTTGGCAGTAAACAGCGGTCATTCTAGTGGTTAGAGGAGCTTTTCTTACCTGCTGATTGATTGAAGATGTAATTGCACTGATCTACAGAGGTTTATGTCTCATGGTTGAGGTTCAGTACTTTATTTTAAATGGGGTGCACTACAGGAAGAGTTGATGCTAGATCCATGCATCTGCCATGCTTTGAGCTTTGTCAAGGCACTGATCTTGCCAGTTGCTAAATGTTCTGAAGACAAAATATCTGAAGCTAAACTGTGTTCAGAGCTGGATGAGGAGCATGGAAGCTGAGTGATAATGCAATTGCAGGTCAGTAAGCTGGAGGTTAATAGTTAACAGTGTTTTTAATGAACTTTCTTATTACAAGACCTTTGAGACAATGCCTGCATGCTCAGCACTGTGTATGTGGGTTGGCTTGCCTTGGAACAAGAATATCGGCAGGAGAGATTTGTTAATAGTACCATCCGAGTAACAGCTTGAGAACCCCTAGCTCTTCTAATTCCTGAGACATTTACACTGAACTAACTGAAAACGTAGGGATTTAGTCCAGGAGTGCAATTTCTTTTAATCCATGAATTTTAATTTCTTTTGTAAAAGCAACAGTGTTTTATTTCAGTTAAGGTAATGYAAAACACAGGTCTTGCAGTTTTCAGGTAGGTCTTACTGGTACCGGCATCTCTAATAGCTCAGACGTGTTTCATTCAAATTAAAAATACAGGGGCCTGTTTATAAACCTCCAGAGCAGGTTTATGGCACGGACACTGACTGAGGCTACTTGTTCATTGCAAGAGTGGATWGGATATTTAGCTCTTAATTCCTATGAATAGGGTTTTTCTTAGCTAACCTCATTTGAATAAAGTGGGAGAGTGGGGGAGGAAAAAGAAATGGGAGGGAGTGTTCACATTTGTGGAGGCAATTTTTTTTTAAAAAAAACTAAATGTTACGTGCTGTAAATCATACACTGTAATACACGCAACATTAAAGTATAAGGTGGATTTTTGTAGCTGCTGGAATAAACACGTCTGTGACCCTTTGAGATGAATAATAAGTTGCAATCCTAAATTTAGCGCTTTGTAATTAAGGAACCTCCCTTGCTAATTTGTACCACTGACTGGAATATGGGGAGTGCGTTGAGAATATATCCCTTAAATTTTGGCAGTTCTGTTTGTGACTACGTGATGCTGTGTGATACGCTGTAGGTGACTCGAGTGAATGAGGACGGCTTCTGGGGCAGCATCCTGGTGTTGAGGGACATCCCAAAGCAAATTCTTGAGTTCATCACACATTTTGATCTTTGTGCTCGCATGTTTTATGTTTTCCGGTTGGTGGCAAATGTAACTTTCACGTGTGCAAGGGRAGGTGGAAGTGTGGTAGGTAAAGGAAAAATCATAGGAAGAGGAAATTTATTGGTTGCTTTATAAAGTATTTTCCCATAAACATTATTGGCAGAAAGTATTGCAAACTTACAGTAACATAAAAAGGAATTTTACTACACCCTCTTTGGCATACTTAGGAGTTGTGTTAATGGCACAGCAAGTCAGTTTTCTGGACCTACTAGTATCTTCCCTCTTATAGAGGTTGCTTGGTTTTTGTTTATATTTTTATATCTCTGATGTCTGAGGACAGGATGCATTGTTTAAAAGTGACAGTACTTGATTTAAAAATAAAACAAAAAAACCCTCAACAAAATTAGTATCTTGCAACTAGCATACATGTCAAAAGAGAGGCTTGCTGCTAATTCAGACAGCACTTGTTCTTGCAGTTTAGACGAGCCGAGAACATGGACAAAATAACTGTTTATTCAGCTATAGATTTTTGTTGTTGGCTTCAGAATGTCTTCAGACATTATGGTCAGACAAAATATAATGTAAGTATTTATGTAAATAAATATTCTGCCCCAATGATAATGCAGCAAATCCTGTCAGTTCCAGGTTTGTACTGCTGCAACTTTGGGTGCAAAAGTGATTTTTTTTTTTTCCTTTACTTTGGTTCTACACATCGTCTTTCAACTCTATGAATTGATAGAGCACATCTGTGCTACTTGAGAACAAACAAGTATGAAGTCATAGTCCCCTAAATAGCTTGTAAGATGGAAATGCTGAAGACAGCCTTCTTTTCATCTCCTGTGGGTCCTCTTGTATGGGACTCTGGAATCTTGGCTTTGATTCTTCATGCAGAGTCTTCACAATATCCACATCTGGGCTATGAATGTAGCTGAGAACAGATCTGCTTTAGATCTTCATGGCTAATAATAACTTTAAAAAACAAATGCTTCTAGCAGAAGAATGTTTGTGTGGTCTCTAGCACAGACCGAGTTAAGACAAAAAGGAAAATCCTGTAGTATCCAAATAGCCTTGAACTGGTATCAGATGCCAGATTTGTTCAAGCAATTTTCTCTCAATTGATAAAGAATTTATTTTTTAACTTCTTGCTAAATCTTCTCTGTCACAGTTAAAATTCCGATCTCATCTTTCTTTTCTGATATCTGCATGCTCTCCMAGATAATCTGCATTATATTCAACACAGTCTCTGTTTAAAAAATGGCATTTTGCAGAGCTTATTGTTTCCATTGTTTCCTTTTTGTAATAACATATTACATCCTTTTCACTAATGTACATTTTTAATCATATTTTCTTGGTAGCAGGATGTTATCTATTTAAATAGCGCTGCTCAGTGTTTCTTAACTGGGAAAAGATGAATCTGTGTTTAACTGCTAATTGCTTTGAGTACACCTGCATCTCGTAAAAAAAAAAAAAAAAAATACCAGTAATACCCCAAATATCACTACTTCAGGCACAGGAAAACCTCATAATTTAAATATTTGAGTAAACATATCAAACACATAGCAGGTGGGAGGAAGAGAAAATTGATGGTCGGACATTTTTATTTTTAAATGTCATGAGGGTTGTGCTTAATTGTGAAATAGTGACTAAAAATGAGAGGAGGAAAAGGGATTGGCAGTGTTTCCTCATTCTTCTAAGAGGAAGCAGCATCGCACAGCTGACCTGGGAACGTGTGCCAAGAGATGACATGAGCGTCTCGGATTCAAGCGAATGTTGGCTGTGGTCTTTACAGTGTCTGCGGGGGTAGGGTGARGCAGGGAGGAGGACTTTAGGACTTCCAGTGTTTGAACAGAATAGGAAACAAGATTCAAATAAACCTTCTGATGAAAGGTGGAAGAATTCAAGGTGGCAGCAAATGCGTTGCAGGTGTCAGCATTGACTTGCTTTGGGCATGAACTTGCTCCTAGGTGCCCGAAAGAAGAAAAAAATTCTAGTTGGGTTGGAATGTTTTACACTATTACTTTTTTTTTTAATTGGAAGAGAGGAAACATGGGAATAGGCAATGGCTTAAACTGTCTGGGGTGTTTTACATCACGCAGTCCAATCTGCACTGAAAACAGGCGAGTTCAACAGCAAATTCATAACTTCAAATTCATTGACCTTCATGTGGCTTTAAAAGCAAGTCTGGCTCAATTAGTTCACATGTGTTTTTAAAAATTCAGTAAGTAGGAGTAAAGGTTTAAAATTCAAGAATAAACCTGTCTTTTCCTGCATTAAGCACCAACTGTCGCCCATGGATGTGGCGTGCTGCACGTGAGATGTGGCTTTAATAAGTCACTCTTTGAGAGCATGCCTTGGTGCCGCACCCTTGTTTGCTGGTGCCATTTTTAGAGATAAATGACAGTCCATAAAGAAGCATGGATGCCAAATCTGACATCCTGTATCTTTAGTCTTGGGGGAAATGCTGTAATTTAGTCTTTGTGGAAGCAAAATGTAAATCTGTGACCGTGTAATTAAGACTACACAAATTGTTTTGACTTCTCATTCCCTATGTCCACCGAACAGTAAATGTTCAAAACTATCAACATCTTAAACAGGCAGATGGAAAAGGAGATTGAGAAGTTTCATATAACCTCATGTGGGGGTGGAATAAGTAAGGGTTAAACAGATAGGCGAATTTAGTGGTAACAGGTTTTTTAAAGAATTAAATGGTTTGTTTATTCTGCCTTACTCATTTAATTACAGTAGTGTATTAAACTTCATATTTGCAGTGAAGTAACCAGTAACAGACATGTTTAGGTTACATTTTTTCCAGAGACAAGTCTCTGCAAAAAAGTGTATTTGCTGTATTTGCACACCCACGTAGGTATAATAGGTGTCTGCTTTTAGCTTTGCATACTTCTTGAACAACCGAAAATRGGTTTCTGGAGTCTCTGACACATTTGAAAACCAGACCTTGAATGGGAGGCCAAGGTTCACATTGGTCATGCAGGACAGAGTATATTTGTTATCAAACTGTATGACAAAGAAACAAAATTTGGGGGATTACTTTGGAGGCTTCCGARGTGTGTAAAAGGAATGTTCAATCCTTTTAGTTTGATGTAAACTCARTTTAATTTTCAAGTTCACATAGAACTTGGGCTCTTCCCCACCTCCCCCTCAATATTCTGTTAGATCTGAAATCCTTACTATTTCAGTAGAATAAAGGGAAACTTTGGATTTTGAAGTAGCTGATTTTCAGTTGCTGCTCTTCATATGCATTTTCTCAGAACTAAAMTAATGCTGAAGTAGCACAGTGGCACTGTTAGTATTAAGCAGGTGGGGGGATTAGGGCGTAGTTCAGCTTTTGCTATCATTATCCATTTTCACATGTTGCTAGAAGAAGCATTTTGACTTCCTCTGCCAAGAAGCAGATTAGGTTATGTTGCTCCAATTGTGAGATTTAATTTTCCTTTTAAAATACTGCATCATGAAGTTCTGGTTCACGGTCAGGAAAACTTTCTTCCAAAGTCTTTTGAGTCTCTTTCCCACAGAAACAGAATGGGAATTGAGTAGATATTAAATCAAGCAGCATCTGAATACATAATTAGTCACCCAAGCCTCAAATAGAAAGCCAGTTGGAAGCTTATATTTTCTCATTCAATTCTCAAGCCAAACAAGTGTCTAATAACAGCATTAATTCTGGAATTTGGAACTGGTTTTTCACTACCATAAAAAGGTACACTTGATAACCATTAATACAGTTTGTAATTGTTCCAGTAGTAGTTTACAAAAAAAAAACCCAAAAAGACTTTTTTTTTACTGCCCCATTAGTTAATTTGTGAAAGGAGAATAACTATTTTCAGGAACTGATGATTTGGAAAAGGGGGGGTTCAAATAGGTCTCCTGTTTTATGGATTGATTACTGAATATCGCTTTAGTTCTGAGGGGGCATTTTATTTTCTGGTGACTATTTTCAAGAGGAAAATGAACTCCTGGGAAGGAAGCTATGGAGAAATAGTTTAACAGTGGGACACACAGAATACATTAATCTAAATGTGAGTGCTTTAATAGCATGAAACGTGTTCTGGAAGATATCCCTTGGATAGAGGTAACCTGCACTTGCTTAGCAGAAAGCTGCATCCTGTTGATGTCGACGAACTGTAAGGAAATACTGCTGGCTTCTACTTAAAATAGGATTGAAATAGGCTGTATGGCTTCCATGAAAGCACATCGTCCTTGACTTGCTGAGACTGAAAGCTTTATGAAAACACTTTATGAAGAGTCCAGAGAAAGTTCTTGCCTATCTCAAAGAAGCTCAACTTTGGTTCCCCCAAAATGCCTGTGTGTGCAATTGCCAAATGGCTGACAGCAGGTGTCTGCAGTCTGACTTGTAACCTCCTGGGAGGTTGTTAGCTGGTTAAATGGTTCTCAGTGCCTTTAAATATAGCAACACAATGAACGGTGAAACTGTAAAGGGTATAAACTTAGAATATTTTAGCAAGAGTAAAGCTTTGGTATCTAACCATCTTGTTTGCTTCCTATAGGCTAGCAGGACTTAATTTATATGGTTTAGTGTRTCCCAGTATTCTTTCTTGTATTGCCTGACTTACTTTCCGAAGATAGCTGTCTGCTCCATAAGGGGTGGTGAGCGTGCTTGGTCCATGCACTTAGAGCGGTGAATTCCATTACCTTTAATTAACTTTCAAAAAGATATTAAAAAGGAGTTGCACTTGATTAAGGACATGACTTTGGGAAAAACAAATACCTGTGGAGTGCCTTGATTAGAGATAAACAGATTTGATGCCATAGCTTTACTGAAAATCCAGTTTTGGCAAAATAATTTGTGCTAGGTACCTGTAACTTCAATAGGACAGGGAAAGAGGCATATAAAGCTGGATAGTTCTCATGTGATCAGGTTCTTATGGCTGTGTTTACACCCAAAATGGAGAAAGCACCAGAATAAATAGCACCGGTGTTTATTGCAGAACTGTGTGTTCTGTTTGGCGTGCTAACACAGCAAGTAGTGTGAAATACTAGTGACAGGGGAGTGAGTATTTATGTAATTTGGCGATTTCTACAATACTGTCCTTGTTCTTATCCAGCTACTGTGCTTGCTGCATGAGAACCCCACCTTATACTATAGCACGTGATTTTATTTATTRCATCCAGACATTAATCTGGGGACTTGACAGTTCTATGTAGCCACACTTACAAATGATGTAGATTGTCTTGACCAGATTTAGCAAATGGAAATGTTTCTCTGCACCAATGACTTCAAAATCTCCCTTACAGTACCTGAAAAATACGAGCTTGCGTACCTTCTTCCTGGGGAATCACCACTTTGGCTTCTGTGGTCTTCTACATTGTGATTATGGCTTGTCATAGGATACGRTGTTCCAAATACAACCCGATGAGATAAATGGGATCTCTTCACGGAGGTGACATCATTGGAGTAAATGGAAAAAATATAGCCAAATCCCATCCATTGCACTTGCCATTTTCTTGTGGCCTCTTTTATGGGAACATCACAGTACTATTCACCCTCACTTTTTTTTTTTTAACTGAAGCTTTGGCCCACATGCCACAATTCACCTTAAGGTGGGGTGATATGGGAAAAACTAACTTTTCTCCTGATAATCCAGCGTGGTTCTTTGCACAGTGTTTTGTCCTTCAGGTTTTCACTGCAACTGAACTTAGCATGAAAGGCAACGGCGGGATGGAGTTGCTTTACTTGGGTGTAAACCTACAGTGTGATGCCCATTTCCCTTGCAAGCCCCTAGCTCTGCTTTCCTGGAACTCWTCCTGGTCTGTGTTTCTCAGTGGTGGTGGGGATGGTCCTGCCTTGGTGAAATCAGTATCTGCAGAGGTGCCAAAATGTGCTGTAAATTCTCTGTATAAACATTTTGGTCTTGTTTTTGTTCTAGCCCTGATTCTGTTGCCAAATACTATTATCATCATTGGTCAAGGAAACGAGGGGCCCAGGCTTCTACCAGAARTAGCATCTCTTGTTAATGTACGGCRGTTTGTTGTGTCCGTGCTTCTTGCTCCTCACCGCTCTGGGAGGAGGCTGGTTGTGTTGATTGCTTTGTGATGGCTGGGAGGCTGCATTTTTTTAATGTTTGTATCAGATCTGGTTTTGGGAAAAGCAGAGTTCATTCCTGGTCTGTGCTCCAGAAAGCTGGTACTTGATTATCTGAGAGGGTTTGTATCAGTGAGGGCATTCGTGTGATTGCTCTTGATGGGGAAAAGAGATATACTGGTAGTTGAAATAATTCACCCCTTTATTTCAGTCGCTTTTTCCAGGTGTGGTGTGTGTCTTCATTAAATCTTGCATGACTGCCACGCGATGAGAGGAATGCATTCCTGGCATTAGATGCAGAATGCAAACTATTTGGGACGGTAAGTGACCGTGCCTAGATGTGGGGTGCTGTGGCAGCAGCTCCGTCTGCCCCGTCCCAGCCCCATGGGAAGGACTGTGTCAATTACTTCAACAAACAACAGCAAATAAGCTGTCCTTGTAACAAGGTCAGAAGGATTTGAGAAGGATTAAAGTTCACAATTTAAAAACCACTTTAGCCTCCTTTGTGCCCCTGTAACACTCCATACACTGCTATATTTGTGTACCTGGTGGGTCAGTCTGTCTCACCCTAGTCTGAGACGATTCCCCCAAAATGCTCTTTCTCTTGTGCTCGTGGCTGACAGGAGTGCCAGGCTGAAGCAGTGTTTTATATTTTGTTGTGAAGCTGCTGTTTGTGGTTGCTCTTGACTCCTCTCGAGGAGTTTGTTTCCAAAAAGAGCTGCTACCTTTGTGTGCTCGGGTTGGGAGATTGTTTCCACAGAAACTGGAGTGTTGTGGATGGTGGTGGCAGGCAGAGGAAGGTCATGACCAGCCCCCCAAAAAGAGGAGGGTGCCAAGCAAAACCCCAAACTTCAGCTTCAGTGGGTAACTGGCAGCTGTGCCTGCAAGGCTCAGTTGTGCTCCATGAGCGTGCGCTGAAGCAGCGAGGTGCTCCAGGGTTTGGAGCTGCTTCCAGCTGTGCAGTGATAGCAGGAGAAAGTGTCTCTTGTGTTTGAAGACGACTGTCACCGTGCACCAAAACACGCTTGAATTTGTTGGTCTGAAATAGTACTGACACGTGCAGTGTTGCGTTAGTGCCTTCACACGACAGACAGGATGGAGCAATGGCTTTCAGCACACCCTGAGTGCTTCAGTACACTTTCTCATGGGTTTTCACTTCTCTTGGAGGTTTTCCTTGCCTTTGTCTTCAAAACAAAATCTTGAGAAATTTTTCTGATCCTTGAGAACGACACAGCCTTTTTCCTTCTCGTCCCCCTCCCCACACCCCAAAGGGTGGAAGCAGTGATGCTGCAGGCAGAGGCAAGGGTATTGCCTTGGGGCCAGGCAACTCCATGTGCAGGAGTTGAGGGTGGTGACAGAGTGTAACCCTTTGCAGCCCGTTGAGCATATGGCCAAACAGCTGTTGCTATTTTTGTCCTACAGCAGCTGCCCTCAGCCCTTGCAGCCGCAGCCCTTCCACAGCACCAGCTGCTGGGCAAGCCGGGGAAAAAAAGGGGGTTTTCATTCTCCGTGCACCCACACACTCGTGTTCCTCTGAACTGCCTGCCTGCGAGTCACTGGCTGGCTGGGAGGCTTTGTTGCAGGTTATTAAAAGAGCACCGAAGTTTGGTGTGCTTGGGAAATGCACAGGCGTTTCTGTGAGTGGCTGCTTAAAAATTGAGGGGAAAATACAGATGCTTTTTCTATTATAACCAGCTTTTCTGTGAGTGGTGAAAGGGTTTCATTTGCAGGCGAGCATTCACATTAGCGGAAAAGTTGGTTTTCATGCTGTTTTGTATCCATTTGTCAGCTTCTCCCTGTCTTAACATGTTTTGCTCGCCCTTTAATCCCTGAAACCCTCTCTGGCCTGGGAACTTATCATTTATTTTCTTTCACTTCCTTTTAGCCCCCATCCATCCTTAATGTTGCATTTTATTTTAACCAGATGGGAATTAAGTAGCTGAATCCACTTCTGGACTGTTCCCCAGTAGCTCCTGGTATTCCCTAGCTCAGTATCAAGGCTGTATGGCTTGGTTTCCACGTCTGCGGGGAGTATCCTTCCAAGGTAAGGATTGAGCAAGTACTTTCCTCAGCTGAGTCTTCTGACAAACTGGTGAGAGGAAGCCTGTTTCAGTAAATCACGGGAGGATGACCCACCGTGGCAGAGCTTTGATGTGGTGGTGCACTAGCACAAGGAAGCTATTGAACGCTGAATTATGCCACTGCTGATGATGGGGGTCAGTGAGCCGCCTCCTAATACTCTGGTTTGGTCATGGGACAAAACCCAGCGGTAGAGATCTGTACTTCTTCACTGCCATTTTAAAATAACCCAAATGAAAGAGTTTGAGCTTACTTGATACGCCAGTCCCTTTGAGCTGGAAAAGCAGGGCTGTGACTAATGAAAGTTTGGGGTATTTTTAGTGTTCTTCCTTGAGTTGTTTGCCTGGTCCTCTCTGCGCTTGGTTAGCGCCGTGAAGGTCACACAAAGATATTAGACAGTTCTAAAGAGTGCTGAGAGGGCCAGCTGGTCGGGATGGCACTCAACCAGCAACGCTCCTGCTTTTGAGATAGAGGGGTCGGGGAAGGGCTGAGAAGTACTGGCATGCTGCTTTCAAGATATCAAACCCAGCTTTCTTCACACCTCTAAGCTAGGGAATAGGTACGTGCCAGGAAACAAATCCAGGCATCAGAAAAGCAACAACACGGTCGTTTTGTCTGAAAGGATTAGGAAATAATGTACAATCTGCAACCCAGTAGTTGGGTTCTCTTCTCTCACATAGTTCCCATTCAGCAGGGAGTAGCAGTACACTCTCTGGAGCAGGAGAAGATATGCCATCACTGAATATATCAACAAAGTGAAATGGCAGGAGGCTCCGCTTACTGCATTAGTAGATGGACTCCCTTGTAATCAGGTTCCCCCAAGCATTTGTTTTTCTGCTTCTTAGCTTTCATCTTGCATAGTGGGTGTTGAAATTGCTGTTGGTGGAGAGTGACATTAATCCATCCCAAGGACTGCTGCTGTCCTTACACAATGCTACTGTTTAAATGACTCTGGGAACTGAATTGTGTGACATCTCATGAAAAGACCCTAAAACTTACTGAGGGGACCAGGACTGAAGCCATCTAAGACTGAGTGTCTCCCAGAAAAAGCCTTTGGGAAAAGTGTGGAAGAAAATTGGGAAAAAATGAACAAAATACGTCATCTGAAATGACAGTTTATTTTCTTTATTTTTGCATAATTGGAAGGAAAGGATACTCTTGGGAGCAAATAAGAATACAAATAATAAATTTATTTTTCTCTGTGTGTATTAGATATTGAATGAAATAGCAATACTGGACTGCCTTCAAAGTATGTATTTGCAAGAACCATGAGTGAATTGCCCTAATTCACCTTGCAAAGCAGAGTCGTTCTCGTTATGTCCTCCCTTGAATTGCCTCATGCAAGAGACAGAAGCTGGCCCCGACTCCAACTATTCCGTCTGCTTCCCCTCCTTGTTCGTTCTTCTCTCTGTTTACCAACGTTCTCTTGAGGGATGAGAGATGCTTTTCATTTTTTGGAAACTTCTGGCCATGCCGCTGAGTCTGTGGTTTCCTGAGGAATGGATGCACGGGGTTTCCGAACAGCTGCTCAGGGCAGACCCAGGCTGATGGCACACAAGCCTTAAATCTCTTTCCATTACAGTAACGGCGTTTCCCCCAGAGGCAGGACAGCTATCTGTCTAATGGAATGACACATTTTTTAGTGCTGTCAGTCCTTAAATATCAAATGGGTAAATTAATAGAGAGCAGGTGAATGTTTCTTCAGAAGAAAGTTTAATGTCACGTAGCTGTTTGATGCATCGCCTCTGGCGTAACTGCCTTGTCATAAAACCTGACATCATTTGTTCAGTTGTCTCTCATAATTAGAATTATTTGCTGCTTTTCAGGTTTGTTAATTATAAGTGATGTTACTTGTAGTCTGATATGAGCTAGAATTACGATATTCAGATTGACTGCATGGGAAGAAAGCACATTTCACTAGCAGACGGTGCAGCCTTCGTCAATGTACCCGTCTGTTGATTGACGAATAGCTGAAGAAATGACTTATTAGGATTGCTCTAGCTCCAGCTTCCAGTAATAGGTCTTTTTGAGTAGTGTGACACTGCCACAGGAGCCTTTCATCACAACACTTGAATGGGCTTTCTACTCTGTAGTCACTGACTTAATCCAGTGGTGCAGGTGTGAAACCCCCCTGCAGACTGAGAAGCTGCAGTGTTGGGTGGAGACTGATTTAGCTAAGCTGCAGTTGCCTGCCCTGTTGTGGAGCATGAACCCGTAACCTTTGTCTGAAG
Organism: Oceanodroma leucorhoa; assembly: GCA_030449065.1. Taxonomy (NCBI): domain Eukaryota; kingdom Metazoa; phylum Chordata; class Aves; order Procellariiformes; genus Oceanodroma; species Oceanodroma leucorhoa. The sequence continues at coordinate 611,998 of JASVER010000004.1, forward strand.
CACTGTTTCTCCCAATGAAGCTTTTTATTCCAAAACCAGTAAGGTGACGACGAAAGCCCCGCAACTTTCCCCCAACATAACACACAGTTTGGAATAACAGTGTGAATCAGCTGTTAATACAGGATGTCCCTAAAATGCTGTCAGCTGAATAGGAAAAAGTGGATTAGAAAATCAGATGTCCAGTAAATTGATCCCTATACAGCAGTAGGGGCTCTTAGCAGCGCATGCAATGAGATAACTGCTGACTGCAATTGAGGGTGAATGCAGATAAACGTCTTCTGCTGTAGCTTGCTGCAGGATAGATGGCTTACAAGGGCATAGATGCAACAGTGTGAAATGGAGGTTCACAGCAGTTCACGTGGTTGTCTTCTTGAGAGAGGTTCTCAAAGCAAGCTTGGCCATGGAACCGGGAATTGTAGCGTTTGCAGCTTTTCCCCCCTACTCGTTAAACCACAAACTCCGAAGAGCTCTGAGAAAGTCCAGAGGGGGAAATTTTGATCATTTAAGTTTCCCATGTTGGAAAAACTCAGTGTGCTCAGCAGATAGCTGTCTGTATTCCACAGTGAGCCTTCATCCTGCTGCTTTTTTTCCCCCCACGGCTGCAAACTTCAAGTAAATGCTTCAGTGTAAAATGGAGTCCTTTGCGTCCTGTTGAACCCAATGTTCTTCTACTACTGTGTGTGCCCTTAGCCTTCAGCCTGCTTTATCTAGACTGCCCAACTGTTTATATGGTGATGCTGTGTTGCATGTTATTTTCTAGAAAAGAAGTAGTAGATACTTTTCCCTATCTTTAAGTAGGTCAACCATTAATCTAATTGATTAACTTTGTAGCGAGTCAATTAAATTGATTTATTCATATAAGGGGGACATTTACCCACTGTATTGGTGTAACTCTCTGTATAGTTTTATATAGAGGAATTGCAAAAAGCTTGGCTGGGCAGAACCTCAAGGGGAAAACCCAAAGTGGCCAAAACCTAATAGGGAAAGCATTGCAAAAAGCAGTTGAACACTGAGGTATTTTTTAAAAAGAAGATTAAAAGATGTTTTTGCCTGAAATTTCAGGCTATTAGCTGATAGGTTTCTTCATTGGATGATGATAATTCAAGGGTGTTATAAGGCAATACTTTCCCGGAAACTAAACCATGAAATGCCCTTCTGTTTGGACAAAGGAATCACTGCAAGATAATATTTGAGAGATTAGTTCCTTTGGGGAGTTAAGCAGCCACTGCACTTTCATACCGGAAGCCTGAAGTAGCTGTAACAGCTTGTTCGTGTTGTTGAGGAATGCGCAGTGTATTATGGACGATTATTCAGAAGCTGCCATGAATTATCCATGGAAAAGTGCCCTCAGATAGGAGCCCCTTGATGGTTGGTTAGTATAATTAATATAAACATCTCGCCGCAGCTTTACATTTTGGTTTAGCAACTCCTCAATTTGAGAAGAGTCTTGGGACTGCCTGGATTTCAATTATCTCCCTGATGCAGGAGGTAGGGTTTTAACTTGATGTTAATTATGTTCCCCAAGGGAAATCCAGATGGCAATGGTTAGGGTTGTGCAGACAGTATAGCTCGCCCCAAAGTAAATCTACCTTTAAGGAGTTAAGTGCTATGCTACTTGGTTGCTGGTTTAGGGAAGACTTTTTTTTAAGGCCGCCTTTGTGGGATGCTACAAATACAGTGTTACTGGGCTTGTATTCAAATAATTTGTTCCACATTTTGCAATTTTTTTTGCGAATCTTATGAAATATTTGATTAAAAAGAATTCCAGCATTCTTGAGGAGAAAACCTGAAAATATGAACTGAATGTGCCGTAAATGCTAGAAAACTAAAGATAGCTCAGTTTCTTAAATTGTAATACCTTTTTACCACTGCATTGGCTGTGCTGCAGTCATGGTAGGCAGATAAGCCTTAGCTGTAAAAATGATGGAATTAAGCAAGGTTGAGCCTTCAGCTCAGTGTTCTCTCTTTGGGCCTGTTCAGATGCAGCACTCAGGAGCTGCCATGTAACGAACCCCCTGGGAAACATCTTGGGCATTGCTGTCCAGAATCGTGTTTGCTTTGGAGAAAGAGCAGTAGAAGATGGAAGGGAATTTGAGGACAGAGCAGACGGAGCCGTTTCATCTAATAAGCAGAGGCAGCTTCAGCCAGAGCCGTGGTCGTAGATCAAATCATGGGGGTCATCTTGCACTCTGCAGCATTCCCAATCTAACAGTGCTCGTTTGTCCAAGATCTCTCAGTGTGCTATTTAGTGATGCTGTGAATTACTGCTCTTTTCTGTTCATGGGAAAGAAGTGATGCTGGAGTGGTGACCTGGCGGATACAAGCATCCTTGGTACTGATGTGTGGGGAGGCACGGAGGGACGGCTGCACTGAAGCTGCTCTTTCATAGTGGGGAGCTTGTGAGGGTGGAAAAAGGGAGGCATCTAGTGCCTGGCGGTTTGGAGTTAATGTGAAGGATGTGTGCTTTTTTTCTGTCAACACACCCTCCTCCCAGTTTTCTTGCACAATTTCACAATCACAAATATTTCCACTCTGGTTTCTACAACCACTTCTGCAGTTTCTGGAGGCAGATGTGCTGAATTTTGTTGCTGTCTTTTGCTTTGGCAGGTAGCATGGCACATGGTCCTTCATGCTGTGAGTAGTTCCTCAGTATTCAAAATATGGGGAATATGGGTAAGGCTCAGCTCTCTTTATGTGAACAGCAAAGCATACACCCTTCTGAGAAACATCCTTATGCTGTAAATGCCTTTGCTCCCACAATCTGCTGGAATACGGGTGGCTATTGATATTTTTTAATAGATGGAGCAAATCAGCTTAGTGTGCTGGCTTTACAGCCTTTTTTTAAGAGGTGAAATTGAGTTGGGGTTACCATGACCAAGTTTTCATGCAAAGCTTCCATTTGCAAAGCTCTTTCTCACTGTACTTTATCAGCTGGGGCCAGATCTTATTAAAACCCAAACAGTAACCAGCTCTGACTATTAGCTTAATGGTTTAATACCAGCTTCTCCATAAAGTAGAAGCAGCAGGTTATTTAAAACATGTAGGTCAGATTCGCCTAGTGTTTTCCAGTGACATTATGTAAAGACGTTATYATTAAAACTCTCAAATATAGTAGATGCACCTGGTGCAGGACGTTTTTTTTTTGTTCCCCTTTGCTTTCTGAGGTCCTATTGCAAAGTATACTCTAAACAGATTTTTAGTCTTTACTTCCAAATGTGATATTAACACCACAGTGTTTCTGCTGACTCTTTTGCAATGGTATTCTTAATGTAAATATTCCACTACAAGTCATTTAGCCTCAAGTTTAAAATGAAAATGTTTTCCTGTGAGAAGTCCCATACTCCTTCTTCTGCAAGAGGGCTGCAGTATAAAACGGAATGAAAAATGAATGCTAAGTAGCCAGCCCATCCCCAGTTTTTGGTTATCAAAGCTAGTAGCTGCAGAAAGTAAATTATTTAAACGACCTGCATTTTTAATTCACTGTTTCTTCAAGGGTATTACTTATAATTTAAGGTGACAGGTTATTTTTTGTTTTTCTAAGGACAGTTTACTATGTAATATACCTCCTGCATTATGGAAAAACTAGACTTTGGTGTAACTACAAGTAGATGTTTATGTACACTTAAGGCTATTTGCTGTAAAACTCCAAAAGGATCCTTAAATATTTAGGGCAGCYTGTTTCCTGAGATGGTAAAATCCTTAGGTGCCTTATGTAGGAAGTAAGGAAAAGGGCAATATTTACATACAGAGMGGAGACAGATGCTCATCTGCAGGAACCTCAGCGCTGCAGAAAAGGTACCATTRACAATCTGTTGTAAACTTTGGCGTTCAAAGGGCAGCAATAAAAGTACCACTCAGCACTGAAACTCAAGCAAGTCTTTTTACAAATCTGTCTCCCTGCTTAGTTGCTGTTAATTGGTTTGGTAATTGGTGTGACAGTTTTTTGTGGGAGCAGCAAGCCACTGCATTCTGAAAACAGCTTGGTATGTTCTTGCCGTTTTAGCTGTCTGGGTTTAATGCTACCAGTTCACAAAGCAGGCGTGGGGAAAATAGATTCTGGTGTGACTCTGTGAGGATGGAGACAGGTAATGGGGTGAATTTTATCAATCCAAGCAAATGACAGTTGTTACAATCTGCATAGGCAGGTTCAAAATACATAGCCCGTTTAAAAAATAATTCTTAAGATTCACAGAAATAAAGACTTTTTTTTTCTTTTTGTGAGAGAGCAGTGATGGAAAACTGCAGCACCCTTGCAGGAGGGAAACAGATGGCAGGAAGAGCTTCCAGATACTTGACAGGCTGCAACAGACTTAAATGCAGGCAGTGATAGATGGGCACRAGGTTGGGTTTTGCTGTAGCTATTGTGGTTTAGTCTTGATAAAATGCCTGATGTGCTGTATGTTAGCAGTACCAAAGTTTTATGTCCTCTCTGCTTCCATGGTCCTTATGTAGCTGCTGTGGCCGCTGGGGTGCTATGAATGGAAATGAAGATCCACAGAAGGCTCTTCTATGAAAAATGAAGTTTCTACATCTGACTAATAGCAGGACTTAATGTTGAGTAACAGCAAGTGAGAAGTGAAACTGAATTTAATTCCTGTGTCTGGGTTATTCAAGGCTGTGTGGCAAAAATGGCCATGTGAGGCTGATAATTTAAAAAAAAAAAATTTTTTTTGCATGCATATGAATGAATCATCCCTCCACTTTGATCAAGTGCAAAGGTATGGATGCTGGGACTTTCGGTCTTGGGAGTTTTACTGGGGACAGAAGTGGGTAGCAGTTGGTATTTTATACCTCACTCGGAGTGCTGGGAACACTAGAGAGCAGCCTGCTGTCCAGTCAGCGCCCTTSCTGTAAACACGGTGCCGAGTTTCACGTTATTGACTGTAATAGATAATAGACTAATGTATACTGAGGAAATCCTATAGCTTCTGATAGGAGCTACTGAGCTAGAGTTCTGTGAGACTGTTTGAACCTGAGCAATTAAACAGAGCACCTCCTCCTTTTAGAYATGGGTAGGGCACAGCTGATTTTTCTTCCTGGGACCAGCCTGCCRTTGCGCAAGAAGACAGCTGTGCTGCAATGTAAGGCTAAAACCTTCAAGCCTCGGCATGAGGGTACAACTCCACAGGGTTATTTAGGCATGTGATTTCCCATTGCTTAAAACAATACTTAACAAAGGTTTCCTCCTAGGAGTTTGCAAAGTGTTTTTATAGGGCAGTTCAGCCTTTTTACCCTGGGTGCTGTTTTCCCCTCCACTAAACAGTCTTGTGGCCTGTCAGACCTCTGTATGAGTTTGTTTTCAACTGTGAGGTAGAGTGTAATATTACTCAAAATCAGCTCGAGAAGGAGCTGCTTTATTTCCAGGCGAGGCGGAGCGTGGGCAGGGAGCTGTGCAAGCTGCGTACGTGACCACGGACAGCTAAGTAAGCAGGTACTTACCATGAGCAAGCAGTTGAAGGAATGCAGACTGGGACAAATGACTTTGGGGTAATCTGTAGAGCAGGAAAAGCAATTAAGTTGAAAAGTATCTGCCCGGGCTCAGGAGCCTGTGTGTTCTTACAGTCCTGTTTTTTTCTGCTATCTGGATAACTTCTGAATAATGGTGCAGTGCTGCCTGAAGTGATTGGTTTCACATCCACTACTTAATTGTGTGCAACCAGAGCTTCTTGGCTTGTAGGGTTTGGGCTGAGACAAAGCCGGGGTATGTATAGATGAAACTCTCTGCCTCAAGTTCTGGAAGTTAATTCTAGAAAATATGGCCAGAAGGGACTTWAAGAAGCCAGAGTCTGTTGCATACTGTTAAAATGAAACCATCTGAATGAGATGCTGTTAGTCCCACAGAGAGTACCCAGACCCTGCTCAGCACGAGTAATGGTGTAGAACAGCCCATAGGGAATGTCTTTGAGACAGCCTGGTCCTGGACCACTTAGGCTTGTAAGCACTACAGATAGTTAAGCGTGAATATGATGTCCTCCTCTGAGGAGAGAAAAAAGCCCTAAGAAATTGCTCCTCTTTTGCAAAGTCTCAGTTAAAGGAGAAGGTTAAATGGCTGTGTCCTCACTTGACTTGCTGATGTAATATTAGACTGGACTGTAGGAAGAAGGATCTGATGGAGCAGCCTTGATACCAATGATCTGCCACTGAGATAAGTTGCTATTTAGCATCTGATTGAAAAGGTCATGAGATGAGATTTGGTTATTTGTAATGTGCCTTACTGCTTGCTGCTTCTCTTGCAGTTCTCTTCTTCTAAATTTAATGTTAGTCTGAAGTGATTGTGTCCCGTAGCAAAATAACTTCACAAAATTTTGTGTTCTATTCAGCACGCTCTTAAACAGCATTTTCGGGTGATGGGTTACTTCAGCCAGAGCTCGCTGCTCAAATGCATAGCTTTTGCATTTTGGCTTGAAATGTAATGACAGTGCTTCGAGATTGAGTTGCTTTTGTTACGCACGTTTTAATTGGAATGGCTCATGTTAGGTAGCTCAAAGGGCTCTGTGCAGAAGAGGGCTCCGTTCTGTCTGTGCAGTGTCTGCGTAGGCAAATGGAGACGCTGTTTAAGTGCGTGGCAACAGTTTGCATGGAGCTGAGAATAACAGAATGCATTTCGTTTGGAGGAAATACTAACAAGGATGTTAGCATTAATTTCTTATTAATGTCTTGATAGTTGGATTGCTCTTTTATTAATGTCTTGATAGTTGGATTGCTCTTTTATTAATGTCTTGATAGTTTAAGTTTTGTTTCAGCATCCATCCAAACAAGGGGGAAAAGTAACCAGCTAGTGTGAAGTAGGGTCTAAGTGTATTGCGTATTATCTTTTGCCCAGTCTTTTGCTAGCCTGGAAGAGCGAAAAGGAGTGTCATTAAACTTTCCTTCTTGGGCAATAAAGATCGCAAATAACATATTTAGTCACACCAGGATTACGGTTAATCCTATAGGTCACATCAAAGCAAGTCTCTATCATTGAAGTTGCACACCCCGGTTTTTGCCTGCAAGGCTTGTCCACTCGTGGAGTCTGTAATCTGCCGGCGTAGTATTTACTAGGAAGAGCTACCCCCGGGAACTGCCAGTCTGCCCTGTGTGAAACAATTAAACCACCACCAGGAAAAGATCTGGCAAGCGTTTACCTGGTGAGTCACCGGGCAGAGGGAACACGGCGCTCTGCATCATCCTCCCCGCTCTTGCCCAGTGCTTCACTACCTACCTGGGGGTACAGACACTTCATTTTTCAGAAGTGAAACCGCTGCTTTGTGAGCCAGGCATAAAACTGTTGTCACTTATGCCAAAATGGAATTCCTGCCTGGTTTTGTTTTGTCTCCTTTTGTGTTTGTATTGGCTTGGCATTTTCATACTTTGTATCCAGTGTCAGTATTTGTTTCTGGGAAGAAAGTTTTGCTTAAACTTTAATTTCTGCAATTTGTTTGTTTAAACTTGTTGGCAACTTTAAAATACTGCAGTCTGCTCCATACACTAGTATCAGTGCTGCTATTATTGTGACAGACTTCCAAAGTAAAAAGCAGCAATCGGGCAGGGAATGTTTTTTATGAAATAGTTGGGAGTATTTTCAGTTATAATAATATTTGGGAATATTTTGAGCTATTTTGTGGCCAGTTTTTAATAAATGTAGCGTTACTTTTGGCTTGTATTGAGTCAAGATTGTGCAGTGCTGAACCCACTGAAAGCTTTTTTTTCCCACCATGTAATTACAGTGTATAACCATGACAACAGTATCAATATGATGGGCAAGAACTGAAGATTACTGATCGAGCACAGTGAAAGCGTCAAGGACAGACAGACGTGTGTTGTAGGTGACCAAATGAATGGTTAGCTCATTAGAGAAAAATCACGTTGGTGCATGTTGTGAATTTACCAGATAAGCAATGGCATCTGGACTGGGTGGCCAGGCTGAGGCTGGAGCTGACACTTCAATAGCAYGATGCAGTCCTTGAAGGTCAAAATAGTGTAAGCCTGATGGAGGCACTGAAGAAGTGCAAAGCCAGAAGGAAAGCAATATTTTTAAACACATTGTTAAAGCTAGACTGGGGGAAGGAAAGCTAAATCTGAATGAAGCAGCAAAAAAGGAGATATGAGCATTACCAAAACACAGACTTAGTTATGAGCTTTGATACTAGGATGGATGGGAAAAGCACATCTTTGCTGCTTTTTCAGAAGGAATCCACAAGCACAGCCTGGACGTAACGATCTGGAGAAAGGATTAAGCAGAAAGGCAGCCCCCCATAGMTGGGGTGGCCATGTCTCCAGTGATCAGGAAATGGGACTAGCACGTGCTTTGAGTCTGCCTTTTTTTGGCAGTGTTTCACTTAAAGTAATGCCTGAACATCATCAAAAAATGGAAGCGATCCAAGACATTTAAGACAGAGAACAAGACTGAAAAGGAGAGCTAATCTGAGTCATCCATGTCAAGTTGTTTATTTTATGTTTATGTTTGAGAATACTGAAAACACAGATTTATTTTATTTTATTTTATTTTACGGGTTGAGAATGCTGCACTCCTGCTGATCACAATAAAATTATTTCAGTGGGAGTTTGGTCCCCCAGGAGGAAGCTGAGCAGAGTGCAGAAAGCAAAAAACCTGGGGATGGAGCCCTGTATAACCCCTGTAAAAAGCTGGAGCAGGAAAGATGAGGAGAAAAATGGGAAAAGACTAAACCACGAGAAACAAAGGAGCAGACAGTTAACAGGAAGAACATGGCTGCTTGTGCTGAAGGCAGCTGGCAGGCTGGGGAGGAAGGGAATGGGTTGCTGAATGTTGTSCAGAGAAGGTAATTATTTCTGGCTTTGAGTTATGGCTCTGATTCKTATAATATTTAAGGAATATATCTGTATTTTTCATGATGAGCAGCCTGAAAGCAAATGCTGGAAATTTGCCATCTGTGTAGAAACTTCTTTGCTGTAGATGTATGCCATGAAAGTGAGTGGGACTGAAGCAAAGTCCATTAACAAATTCCTTTATTGATGGGAGTGAGAGGTGAATGCTCTGAATTTCAGACGAAATACCCAGTTAAAAAAAGTGCTTAACTGTTGAATTCCTTTTCAAAAATTTAATAAGTAGCACACGTGGGTTTCTCAATACCAAAGTCAGCTTTCAAATTAAAAAAAGGTGTTGGAAGAAGGCAGTACAGTTATTTCAAAAGTTAGGGTTAAGATGCAAGAAAAAGATCATACTTCGTGTTGGATTGGCCAACTATTATAATAAATCGTGATACTCTAGACAGTTGGCCTTGCTGTGGGTACTTCATTGTGCAGTTTCCCATTTATCTGGGCTTATTTCATGATCTCAGGAGCAATCACTTGTGCAGCTGATGGATCCATCTGTAGTCCTAGGTAGATACATTAACTTTTGCATCTATTCAGAGAACATGCGTATTTTGAAAAGGTTTTTGAAAATAGTCTGTCCTTGTTATCTTATCTGATCTCTTACTCAATTCAGACTGAGAATTTCACATAGGAATTGCTGTAATGAGATCTCCCTGGTGTGAATGGAAAGCTTTTGTGCCCAAAACTTTTGGGTAGGCTGTTCAAATCTCTGCAGACTCGAAAGCCTGAGTGGTGATGAATTTATTGCTTCCCTTGGTACGCTGCTCTTGTTAATTTAGCCCAGCTTGCTTCTGCGAAGTAGAAGCAAGAAAGCAAGAATTTATAAAACAAATTCAAATGTTCGCTTACGCTGTCGTTTGGGAAGAATACCCTTCTAACTAGCTATTTGAGCAAATCCAGATGAGAAAGGGAGAGTTGGGGTGGTTGTATTCAGACTGCATTATGCAGCGATGAGGACACATACAGTCACGTACCGTGGCATCTTCATTCAAGAGAACAAGGAGTAAAATGGGCTTCCTGCTGAACAGGGCTGCCGGCTGCTTTTGCAGGCAGCAGGCAGAGGCAGGCACAGCATCTGAGTTAGGCCATTGTACCAGCAGGTCTAAAACCAGGCTCTGCTGTACAGGGAGCCGGGGTCTGCCAGCCTCCCAGGGCAGGAAATCTGAAATACCACTCTGGAGGTCTGCGATGGTGTAGGCACTGCTCTGATCATGACCCTTAATGTCTAGAGATAATTTTGGCCCAGCTGTTATAAATTAGGAACCACATTAGCCTTCATTTCATCTGACATGTAGGCAAGGATTTAATTCTACTTTTCTGTATTAATAACTATATGCAGAGGCAGTTTTTAGCCCTACTTCACTGCTTCAAAATAAAAACCTACATGCTTTGAATTGCATGGTGTGTACAACCTGGGTAACAGGTTACGGGATTGTGCTGCTTCCTACATGGTGACACTTACACATCTTGAATATTCACATAGAAAATGGTCCYTGGGGACTGTTCAGGATGGTTGAATATGCAGTAAGTTTGCAGTTTGTTGAAAATGTCTGGCAGCAATGTCTCATATTTAAGTGTATATGTGTTTGTAATGGGTTTCTGTGGCTGGCTCTTCAGGATATGGTTTCCTTCTGCTAATCTGAAATGCAATCTCTGAAACCTAAAAACCCCAAAACAAGAAGATTTATTTTCTGTAGAGTGTGATTGTCACTTAGTTGGATTTTATATATTAAACTYTTTTTTTTACATGTTTAAGTTTAGGGTTTGTGTAGATATATACCACCTTGACTGGGGAAAAGTCCATAGCTATATGTATACATGCAGTTTCTTACAACAGCAGGGATAAAGCTGTAGTGGTACTTGAGGGGCAGATTCTGATTGTGCTGAAAATCCCCCTGAATCATTTATCTTCGAAGATGCCATATATGAAATTTGAAGGTATTTCAAGCTACCCAGGAGAGCAGAGCATAGRGGATATAAAGCCTTTCACTGGAGGCTGCTGGCTTTTAATCTCTTTGTGCATGGGAGAGAACTCATTTCAAGACTCCACCCAAGGGGTGAGTGTCAGCAGGAAGGGGGGGACATTCAGAGGGCCACTGAAGAGAAGCTGCCATCTCCTGTCTGAGGTTACCATCCCAGGTTACCATGGAAGAAACCTYGATGGGAGGGCACTTCGTTGTTGTTGCGTGGCATCTGAAGAGAGGGCTTTCCTTTGCAAAGTTGCTTGTCTGGGTCCCATCTCATGTTTTTTAAATTCTGTGCTCAAAATCATCTTCATATGAAGAAATCTCTCTTGTTGCTTAATAGCTTCAGGCTGGCTTTTGAATGTTGACTTTCCTTTTACACACCTAATTTAAATGTGTTGCATCAGACTGAAGAAACAGTTAGCATGTTATTGGCGGGACAGCTTCTTTGCACATCAAATGGTTGTAGAGAGAGGCTGGCAGATACTATAGCTGGCAACTGTGTAATAAGAACAAAGTCTTGCCACACTGGTGGAGCTCTCTGGCATCTGGGGAGGTCTGGATCCAAACTGTGGCTTGGGTCTGTCTCCAGTAGGGAAGGTTAGCTTGCTCCCAGTCTTTGCTCTGACTTCCAGTGCTACTGCAGCAAAGCTGGGGGGTTCTGCACAGAACTGGGGGTTGGTTTTTGTACRTACTTGTTAACTTCATTGCACAGCCAGATATCTGAAAAGAAGAGGTAATTAAAGAAAATAAATAGGGAGGGTAGGGAGTGGGGGAAACCTTTGGTTTCTCTGTGGCACTAGAATTGACATTTTTCAGATTGTTTAGGCCTTGTCAGAAAATGTTTTGTTCAGCCTTTGTTTTCTGTTGAATCCCGTGTGCTTGGTTAGCTTCTTTTCAAATAATAATAAAAAAAAAAAAACCTCCATACATGGATTGAAAGCTTTATCTGTTTATCTCCTCATTAAAAAGACTGTCTATGAAATGTGCTGACAGGGCTTTTACTCTCTTGCTTTCTATTCTCATCACATTTTCCACTGAAAGCCTCCCCTCTGCTATTTCTGTTCCATAGTAAATGGAGCTTTCTGGTGGTAGAGGCTCTGGACGCTGTTCCTGGCTCCTCGTGGGCTGTGTCCATTGCCTTGGGTGGGAAACCTCGAACGTGCAATTCAGACAGCAAGGAGACTGGTTTGGGCTTATGGGCTCAATCCCCTGAAAGGCAGTTTTCACAAGCTGGAGGTCCCAGTATCAAACATAGTGGGAAGCACACCACAGGTTGTCTTCCAGTTAGATATTTAAGCAAGAGGCCACATTTTGAAAACTGCGTGCAGAGCGAGCTGCCTGAGCTGGTGAGAGAGAGCTTCAGTGGAAGCTGAGCTGCTCAGGAAACTTGGTCTCAGGACTTCTGGAGCCACTTTAACCAATTGCCGGGCAATTTGCTTAGAAAAAAAGCAGTAGGCACATCAAGCATTGTACAATCTGAACCACTTAAGAGATTGCTAGTGGCTGAGTCTCCTYGCAGCCATATTGTTAATATTGTTGTTATAGTAAAGTGATGAAGAATAAGTTGATTACAGAAGAAATTGTGAAGAGTAACTTTTGGCATAAGTTGTGTTTGTACTAATGTAATTGAAATTCTACCAATACAAGCAATAAAAATGGACACTATTACCCCAGCAGTGATAATGTGAGGTCTGGATTTGAGACGCTGGACCAGTGATCTCCAGCCTTTGCCGATCTCCATCATTGGCATGGATCATCCATCGCTGTTTGCTCTKCTTTATCTTTAACCTCTGTCACACGTGAGCAGTTTGGGAGAGTTTCGTCATTTGTGAGCTGCCATGTTACACCATTAAAAAAAGATATAAATTTTTATACACATTTCTGTAATCAAAGCATAAGTGTCTATTTTTGCTTCCCTTTGCAGGTAAGGGAGTTACTAGATTAAGCCAAATAAAATACTGTGGGTTTCACTCACATGCAGTTGTGTGCCTCATTCTCCACTGTGATGAGAGAATTTCAACAAAAAGAAAAAAAGGAAAAAACTTCTCACTGTAATAAAGAGAAATGCAAAATCAGTGCAGGAGATGCATCAAAGTGCTCACGTGCCAAGTCCCACAAAAGACACAGTYGTCTGCAGGGTAAGAGCATGGTCACAGATGGGCAGAGTAAACACTTTGTTCTGGTTTTTGCTCAGCTTTCGCCTGCTCATCTCTTGTACAAAAAAAATCCCGTGCAGCAACATGAACTTTGTGACGTTTGATATGTAGAGCAGACAGCTGCMGGGTCAATTAATTCCCCCCTCTGATTTTTTTTCCGTGGTATTTTTTTTTTCCAGAAGGCTGTAGTGACTTCCAAACCCTCACGGGTGAGTGGCATTTATGGCTTGTTGACTTTGATCGAAATGAAGCGCAGAGTCCTGTTCACAAAGAGCTGGTTTGCATGTGGAAGTCTTTACTGGGTTTCTTTTCAGGTGGGTGGACAGAGCTGCTGGGTAATCCCTTGGGGTGCTTACCCATAGCTTCACTGGCATTTGTCTAGCTCAAAGCAAATGAAATTTTGGGTGCTGGGTGCAGGAGGCTGAGCCTGCCTGAGTAAAAGCGAGCCCTGGGAGGTGAGAGCAAGCAGCGGGCTACGGAAGAGGAGGGGAAAGCAAAGCATGGCGGCCCAACGTGCGGGTGTTCATGCACCCTCTTTGGAGCCTTGTGTACTGTAAACACACTCAAGGAAAAGTCGTCCGCCGCCTCTCTTCCCCTCCACCCACCCATGCAACTCCTCGTGCCTTCTCCTCGGTAAGCAGGAGAAGCTCATTAGTGCTCTCTGCCAGCGCACGCACCTGTAATTTAAACACGTTTGTCTGCGACAGCCCGATGTGCCTGGTGGTGTCTGACGCTTGGATGGCGATACCTGCATGTGGGAGGAAGGTGCGGATGAGGAGCGGAGCCAAGTGCAGAGCTGGGGGGGGAGGCTGGCTGCAGAGCCCTTACCAGCTTGCTGATAAACGTGGGGAAGGGGGCAAAGCGTGGGACAGTGCGTGGGCATCACTGCTGGGAGAAAGAGGGGGAACCCACCAGTTTCTGTCTGGCTGCCTGCTTTAGAAACTGCCCTTCTTGAACATGCTTCATCCACGCCTGTGGATCTGTATGTTGTTTTTGTAGTCGAGAGGGTTGTGTTGTTTTGTTTTTTTAATAATAAAAAGTGATTAAAGAACAGGCTGTGCTAGGCTGATTGACTAATCATTTCATTTTTTAGCTAATAGATTAGATTTTGTCAAAAGCACTGTCTCCCCTTCCCCAGTAGTAAAGCAGCAGGATACTGGATACATGCCAGCTTTATGATACCCTTCTTTCAAGCTTCTGGCGTCTCACATAGGTGACTGTGGGATATTCTAATGGAGCTGGAGTTATTTAAAAAAAAAAATCTATTACATTTCAGGGATGTTTGGGCTTCACGCTTCAATAGTGCTAATTAGATATGTGACCCATTTTCATTCGGCTTTAGCTCCTGGGGATGGTGGAGCCTCATTATAAATACAAGGATAAAGAATGCCCATGTTCCTTACTCTAAATAGCTTCTTCAAAACATGCCCAGAGGGCTTCAGGGTGTTTTTTGTGTGGACACTGATTATGTTTTCTTTCTCTTTAAGTGGGGAAGTGGAACCGGGGAGATTTCTCTCTCCAGAAATAAATAATTGAACATTTTTTTCTTTAATTTGGAAAACTTAGTGGCAAATCAAGGTCCTCTTGAATTTTAAGTTTGCCTTGTTTTTATTGACAAGGGAATAAACTTGAATGCTTTTTAAGCATAAAAATGCTTTTCATATTACAGTAGCTTTCCATTAACTGATATTTTAAGCTAACAGAGTCTGTGCAGCCCATCTCCTCATGAAATGCACTGAGTGTCTCACTGGAAGCTGACGAGAGGTAGTAGCCGTGAGAGGTACTTGTTGAGAAACAGCCTGCCAAAATGCACGTTGTGGTGCAAAACCGAGGCTGGAAGGAGCAGACAGCCCGTTCCAAAAACTGCTCTCGGAAAGCTCTCGAGTTTTGTGCTCTTTTCGGCAGAACTCAGTTGTTTCTGGAAGACTTGTAAAAATCAAACAAACACCCTTCCAATGACAGAAAATGCTGAACTCACTTTGGCAAGAGCCCTGGGTGAGACCTGTGGATAAGTGTATTAAAAATAATATTAATATAAATGAATATAAGATAACGGAGCATTGCCGGGCAACTGTCAAAGGAGCTCCGGCTCCCACATCTCTGGGCTTTGCTGAAACGACCTCTTCCATTTCGAGCATCTTGCCTGCCTGTGTATGAAATGGTTGTTCTGAACTTTGCTGATACACCTCGTAGGCAGCAATTTAGCTTATGAGTGCTGCTGTATTTAGTGTTACAGTACTGATGTCCCTCTGGGCATCCTCTGCTATGTTAAAAAAAAAAAAAAATCAAGGAATAAGGGTAAAGACTAGCTGGAGTCAGCTCTCAGCAGTGCAGTGGTCACTTATGACTGAATAAGTAAATTTTTGTGATTTAGCTGTGTCAGTGGGGTTAATCTGAAAGCAGGCAGAGGGAGGAACTGTCCTGTCACATGGCTCTTAACAACTACATTAAATGAAAAGGGAAGCTGGGTTTTACCTCTGAATTTACTAGTCTGAGGACTTGTTCATAAACTCATGCCTCAGAGGCTTGCTTTAAAATTAAGTCTACTAAACAAGCAGGCTGTGGCAGAGGAGTTTGAGGCAGGGTAGTATAACTTTAGGATGGTTTTCTGGGCGTTTTGCCGGGATGCTCTGACAGGTCCTTTGGTGCAGAGGAACGCAGGGCTGTGCTCTTTGCAGCTCCTTCCTTTGCATGATAGTTTGACGTGTGCACAGCAGATGATGAAGTTAACCTTTTCTGTTTGCAGAGGGGGAGGGAAATAACCTTTTCAAAAGCTGTGTTTATCAGGGTAAGCATAACTTTTTACATTGTAAACATGGGCAACATGACTAGATTTTGGGTGGGTGCTTTATTGCTTGTATTACGTTCCCATTCGGAGTATGTTAGGTACTGTCGTCCGTCTCCACCATGAGAAAGCTGCTGTCTAAAAATGTCCAGTGTACAACAGGATGAGGAGGACTCCATGTAGGAATGATTTAAGATGGAATCCTACAGTTATTTAAGCCCATTTTTAGCTTAATTCACTGTAAATATGCAGGGCTGCACAGAGTAAGTAAAGGTTAACGCATTTATAAGCCTTTGAAGATCAGGAACAAACTTGATTTCATTTCATAATTTGCATTCAGTTGTGTGATGCTTCACTGCTAAGTATTCCTCAGAAGATGTTGGTGGCACATCGCATGGCTGTTTGCTTTGGTCACGGGTTATTTTGCAGTTTTTTAGAAAAAAAACATTTCCATGTTTTTCCTTGTCTTAACCACTTGTTTTTCTTAATCCCACTATTTTCATTTTTTTCTCTGGCATATCTTATACTCAGAAATCTGAGCTATTTTGGCTCACTGCAGAGTTTGAAAAGACAAAAAAAAGTTATTGAAAATAACTTTTGAAGATTTTCCCTCCATAGAAACATTGAAGAGAAGTTAGCTACTGCCAGGGCAGAGTCTTCAGCCTCAGCTGGTGATGTGCTGAGAATTAGTTAACATTGCACTGCGCAAATGTACCGTGCTCTGCAGCTGTTGATAAACTAGCTTTTCCTTGCAAAAAAAAAAAGTGGGAAAACTGCCTTTCGAGTGATGATCTGGCTGAGTTTTTTGAGTTTGTATACCCAAACGCAGCTTACTCCCCAGGGAAGCATCTGAGTTAGTGTCGCTGCGGCGGAGGGCGTCTTGCCTGCTTGCTCGGAGAGGAATGCGGCTCCGTGTCGGGCCCTACGTGCCCCACTGTTTTTTTGCATTCCACTGGAGATAGCGCCTGGGACTTTCTCTTGAGAAGAAAACCAGAAAACACCTGTTACTGCCGGCAGCTGGTGCCTCAACGGCAAACGGACAGATGGACGGATGGACGAGGGCTCCTGCATTCCTGCCTACAGAACACATAGGCTTGTGAAGTCCTGCTCGGGAATAAATAAAGTTTTTCTTGAAGAAAAATGAGTGATGTTTTGTGGCGTGACTAAATGGATTAGACATGCCATGGATGTGTTATCTAGGAATTTTTAAGGAAGCTGATGGCCGCATCCCRGAGGCTTTTTTTTCCCTTAAATTAGCTCACCAGCTAAATATGTTGAAATGGTGCGTGTATAATTGACTGAAGCTTTCTTCTTTGATAGGTCTGAAGTATAAGGGGATAAGGAAAGGGTTCTTATGAAATTGTAGGTATGTGTGCAGGATTTTGCTCTGTATAAGATCACAAAGTCCAGATATGTTCTCAGGCATAAAGACAAATACAAGAAAAAAGAGTTAATTTATATGTTTAGTCTTTCAAAATATTTCAGGCTGGATGAAACAAACTATTTTCAAATCTCCTGAATTAGACCAGACAGAGTAAACATCTCTAAATAGCACCTTCTCCTGTGAGCACTGCATCCGGCAACCAGGCACACAGGGAATGGGTGCAGAGTTTAAAGCATCTTAACCAGATTTTGTTGTTCCACTGGTTGAAAAAGAGCCACATATGCGCCAATAGCTTCTTCAGGTGTTTATTAACAACTGGTTGTTTTTGAAGACTTGGTGTTGGTACAGAAGAACCATTTAAACACGTTGATCTGTACAAGATGCTTTGTTTCGCTGTCTGGCTGGATGGCTGGGTGCGTTCTCTGGCGTGGGGATCATGATGTGCCAGTAATTGCAGTTAAATGAACATGGCTGGCTCTCAGGCAAGTGAAACCTAATTTGTCACAGCTGTCAGAATGATCATGTCATGTTTGTTGCCTTCAGGAGCAGTTTTAGGCTGCAAATCCTGTTAAGGTCCCAGCTTTTTCTTGTTAAATATTGCATAGCATGTTTGCTGACCCTAGTATTTATCTTGGTGGGTTTTTTTGAAGGCAAACACCCAGTTCTGTCTCTTACATAACCTGGGGTTGAACTTCTGTGAACCTTAGTCATGTGGGCTAGAGCTTGTTAATTTGGTGGACTTCAAGGACTTGAGCATAGCAGTAATTTGAGGACTTGCACAGAAGAGTAGAAAGATTTGCTCACGGATTTGTACGGTCAGGATTTTGGAAATTGTGCTTCAAATTAGCTTTTAAAGAGCAGTCCTTCCAGGCTGGATTGAATGCGTAGTTACACTTTATATCATCAGCAGCAGACAAAAGCAGCACAGCAGCTTTGAATTTTGCATTYGTGCCAGCAGAAAATACAGTAGAATAAATGCAAGACTCTGTTGGTAATACCTCAAAAAAACACAGTAAGATGTAGGCCTCTTGAAATCCCTCTTAGTCATAATTTCAGTATTTATTTGCTTTTGTTTGTAGATTACCAGATTGGGTCTAAATTGGATAGAGCAAGTCCTGTTCTGTAAAACAAACAAATGCTAATTTTTGCATGTCAAGCCTGAGGGAGCAGAGAGCTTTCCTGGTCTATTCTTCTTCTAAAAAAAGGAAACAAGGTTTTAAAAAAAAAAATTTGGATCCCTGAAATACCTGTAAGGCTGATTTCTCCTCCCTCTGTGCTGGTGGCTGCCGTAGAGCTCCAGAGAAAGAGGTGAAGGGTCTGTGTCCATAGCGTGTTGCAGTGCAAGGCTGGAAAATGTCAGCGGTGTTTATGGAGCTACCTGGAGGGGAAATGCTGTGAGCTTTCAACAGAGAGGTCATGCAAGCACATTGCTCATGGTGCAACACGTGCTCTGGCTGCCCCCTTTCTTGGTCRCTGCTGAGTCTTGGGGAAATGTCGAGATGTCTCCGTGAGCTGCACCTCTCTGTGCCACCTGCCCCAGCCTCTCGGGGTTGGTGTCGGGGGCACAGCTGTCTGCATCCACCATCAGCTTATCCCTGTGGTGGCTGCCCTGGTGGGATGTCTCCAGGGCCCTCCTTTCCCTTCTCCACCCTTGCTCCTGTGGAGCAGTGCCCCAGCCCTGGCGCTTCCCGTCTCCCTGGCAATTCAGGGACTTGGGAAGGAGAGCAGGGCTGGCTGCAGGAGGAGCAGTGCTGCGTGCAGGTGAGGGTGTAAGAAAGCGACTGCTGACCCCGAAACCTCCTTCTGCTCTTGAGATGGGTCTGCCTTCTTCCAGCCTTTCTGTCTGACCTCCCCTCCCCTTCTGCCTCCCCTGGGCAGAAGTGCCATGGCCACACAGGACTCTGCCTTCATTGCTGGAGGGCCTTAAATCAGCTCTGGTGCCGCCTGTGCCTCGTTGTATATATAATACACTTGGAAATGTAGGGATGGGGTGTACTGGAAGAAGAATAAATGAGCGCTGATGGAGCAGAGCTGGTAAAATCGATCCCACAGAGCTGCCTTGTTAATGAAGTTTTGGGCACATCTAGCTGCCAGAACATTGGCAGAAGGTGAACAGCCTCTTCTTCAAGGGTTTGTTTCCATATATTTTATCTCCAGTTCCTCTTGCACGATATGGATTGGCATGCAAGTATCCCTTCCATGAAAAGAAACTGCCACCCCTATGCTCAATGCTTTTAAAAAGAAGTTTCAATCTTCTGTAATAGCTACATGACACTTGAATGGTTGATAAAAGAAAAACAAAAAGTTACACATCTGCTTTTGTAGATTGTGGGGACATGACATTGCAGATAAACATTATGAGCTTTAGCTTAATGATTTATTGAAGCACATTTCTTCATTTTATTGTAGCTTTCAGTCTCTTACTATGCAGCTGTCTGGTTTCCCCAGAGAATGGAAGACTAGCTCAGAGATATAAATCTCTGTTAATGATTTTAAATAGCTATCTGTCTGTATATAATATAAAACTTTTTTTTTGCTCCGGGCACCCAGTCGTGGGATTAGGAGAGGATAATCAATAATCCTGAATGCACAGCAGAGCTGCTCTCGGTCATGAGCCCTGGTGCTCTCAGGCCACACAGGGCAGCTGTGAAGCCCCCTTGCTGCCTTCTAGCCTCTCGCTCTCCAGCCTGTTTCCCTGCTCAGCATCTGGAGATTTCCAGCTGAAACGGTCCCTCCAAGACCTGCAGCCCGCCCTGCATGCCAGAGGAGATGACTGTTTTTCCCTGACGGCTCACGTGAGCTGGTTGCCTTATGTCTCTTCTACAACAAGAGAAATAAAGGCAAAGCTGTGCCGTAGCTGGTTGCAAGCACTATGGTGTTCTGTTCAGTTTTGTTTGTCTTTGGCAAACAAAGGCTGAATGAGGTTTGTACAAATAGGAGGACCTGTTGTGAAATAGGAGATACTGTAGGCAAATGTACTAAGGAACRTGCAGTGAATGTGAACAGATCCCTGGGCATTAGCCAGGACGTTCCACACCTCCCATGGTTCGTGTCTGAACCGGCCCTGGAGGGACCCTTTTCATCATGGAAAAAATGCGTAGACCTCAGAACTAACCCCCCCGCAATGATCCCAGATGAGTTCCAACCACTGGGATGTGGGACCAGCAAATACAAGATGTATTTGGATGGGAAGGACAATTACAGCTTCACTATCTTTTCTTTTCTTTACACACATTAACACCTGGTCTATCTAGCCATTGGTTTATCAGGAAATTAGTGATTTAGGAGATGAAGTGTGGCTGCAGGGTCCTTAGCTGTACTTCATAGTTTAAATGGGAACACACTGGTGACCGAATATTGCTCCACCTTTGAAGCTCTTCAAAGGCTTGTGCAAATAAATTTGATTACCATCCTCTTCCCACCAGAGAGGTGCTCCCAGCAGAAAGGAAGGACCAAAGTTAGTATTTAATGGCAGTGTCTGCTTGTGAACTGAAGGCATGGATATCCCTTTAGATCAAACGATGCGGTCGTGTTGCTTCCAACAAGAGCAAGACAGAGGCTTGTGGAGCACAGCAAAGAAGCTTGTGCTACTGCCTGTATTTAGTCTTGAAAGCCAGGTTGTACAAAAGGACGTGGGGCCGTGGTATGTGACTTCCTAGAAGGTCACTGTCACCAGTACTGTTTCTAAGGGGCAGCCTCTGAATATGCCTAGCACCAGAGGGCTCGTATGTGCTCTGTGGTGTGAGTTATGAAAATCTATTGCTAAACCTTCTATAGCGTCAAGAGGAGAGACGGCAAACCTGCCATGCAGAGGGGTCTGGTCATGACGGCAGATTGCGTAGTCATTTTGTGTGGAAAAGAGGAGGAAAAAACCACTACCATCAGTGGTTTTGTGCTCTGCAGGCACTCTTCCTTCCCCTCTCCCTTCCTTCTGTTGCTGCTTGTAGTTTCCTTTGGCCATTTACTACTGGTAGTAACAGTCCTGCCCTTCATGGCATCATCTCTTCGGGGTCCTTTACTGGCCCTTTTGTTACACCTGCAAACAGGACTCACTGGAACAGCCCACCTTCCCCTCCAACGCACCTTGTCCAGCAGCGTTTGCAGGCTGGCTCTAACAGCAAGGCCAGCACCAATTTGTTACGCTTGCCTTGATCTTTGAGGGTTCGGACCACAAGTTCCTAATAAAAAGGAGTTGTTGGAGATAAGATTGCCTGCTGTTAGCGTTCCTGTGATCACTGACTCACTGGTGTCTGCTGTATATCCTGAACATAATGGACATAGCGGGGCAGTCCCAGCCTGGCAGATTGCTTGTCAACTCTGTGTGCTCACCAACTTGGAGACACTGCGGGACTGCTCCACATTTTTCCACCAAAGTAGCCAAGTTTTGGGCTAACACAAGTGAATTGGGAAGGGCTAGAAGTAAAACACTGCAGGTGAAACCCCGCATAGTATGTTTCTGTGCCAAGTGAACTTTTATCATTGACTTAAAAGTGCATGTGGATAGCAAATAGGGCATCATTATGATTCATGGTGCTGTTACAGCATGAGACCTAATCTTCTTACATGTGCCTTGTATTCGTTCACRTACTTATTCTGGCCACTGGGATTTATTCTTAGCCCTGCTTTTTTTCAGGAATTGCTGTGCCTCCGTTAAATGGGAGCGGTAGGCAGACKGCCTCCTGGGTCAGATTTGCAGTAGCTTGTCTTGACCAGGTGCCAGATGGGGGTTGGAAATGCCCTGGAAAACGGGAGAGAGGGCAGGGGCAGGTTGGAAGTTGGAAAGGGCTGGGTCTGCCCTCCTCCTTTTACTTGTGTTGTTATTTATCTTCTTGAACAGCTTTTTACTTCCTGAATTAATGCACATTTGCCATTTTCRGAAAGTCAATAAATACTCATGGCAAGAAGACCTGACCACCTCTTAGTTGATCTGTCCGTGACTCTGTATTTAGCTCTTTTAGGGGATCTGTATGTGGTGTTCTACGTAGTAGGGTCTAAGGAATATGAACTGTCTRTTTACATAAGGTAAATGAATCTTTTTGCTAGTTTCTGTGCTTTTGAGTGTGCAGTTATTGTGTGTACTCTGGGACTTGCGTTCTCAAATTTAATTGCTGGAGTAGTAGTATGAGGAGTATGTGTCGGTATTGAAACACTATTGGTACTGCTTTCTGTCTGTAGCTGGAATGCCAATAATAGGTTCTTATTGACTTAAAAAAAAGAAGATGCTTAGTTCCTGGGGGTGGAGAGAAGCACAAATAAACCAGCCCTACAGACACTGATTTGACAAATTCTCTAGTCTCTTTGCACATGAGAGAGAATGTGTGAGTTTTGGTGCTGTGGCTCTGTTTTGGAGCTGGAGAACCCAGAAGGAGCTGCACTTCCTGGCCTTCCTCTGACCTGAGCTTTGTTTTTAAGCAAGTCTGCCTATATCTATATCTCATATTTATATCTTTTTGTCTTTGTCTAACGATTTTTCTGTTTTATTTCAATGCTGACGCAGTCCATCCGAGATGGAAACAGCGATGCTGAGCTCTGCGCAAATGGTGGCTGGAGTTACACATTGGCTTTTCTGGAAGTGACTTTAGAGGATAGCGGGGTTGAATCCAGCTGGTACAACAGGAGCTCTCGCATCTGCTCTGCTCTGGGGTAACAAGCCTGATCAAGCTGGTGGCCTGTTATTTAAGTTAAGGCACTTGCTGACTCATTAGCAGAAAGGCAGTAGTGGGGAAATACTTYGCCTGCCAACAGACCGTGTACTGTTACAGTCACTGTGGCAACATGGCAGTGCTGCCTGTCAGGGGTGCCCTTTTTTTTAACCTGCCTTTTTTTTAACACAAAATAAAAAAAGCTCTGAAATGGGAAGGAAGAAGAGTTGCAAAGCTGATTAAGGCTGCTCAAGCTGGTCTGTGGGGACTAGTTGGGTTTTCGGAGTGCAGATCCCCCTCATTTCATCCTTCCCTGCCTTTCTCCCCATGAGCTGCCCAGAAKTTCGGACAAGCCCCCTGGACCTTGACCTTATGTTGACACTGACTAAATTGTTCTTCTCCATTGCTTCTCCATCGTCTCCTGTGCTAATTACGACTCTGCAAATCTACCCTCTGGTCTGATTTCTAAATTCATCCAGGAGGCTGAGCAGCTCTGAGAACCTGCTGTAAACATGACTTATCCAGCAGGCAGTAAAGCTGCTCTCGAGCTCTCCGAGGAGAATTAAGTCTTCATGAAAGAGCCTGTCTGTTGGGCAGCTGGTTTTATCAGTCTGTGTTGCAGATTAAAACGTGTTTCGATGTCTCTTCTATCAAATCAGGAAGAAAAAAAATGTTCTCGTTACTAGGTCCCTGGCTGCATGTTCATAGAGAACTAATTGACCAAACTTAAGTCACTTGTGCTCCTTGAAGGAAAGGACTATTTCCCATGTGCTGAGTGTACAAGAGCATAACCTGTGTCTTTTCTCAGGCTGACAGTGTTTTTTACGTCTTACCCTCCAGAGGCAGGAGCTGCTCGAGTTACAGCGTACCGAGCCCAGACTGCCATGCCCGGGACCTATCTGCTCCCGCGCTCCTGGGACGTGGGATGCCGTGTGGAGATTGCATTGCTTTTAAAAAGGAAAGGTTTATGGCCTCTCCTAGCACAGCTGTTAAACGTATGCTTTATTCTGACTTTTCCCCCAAAAAACCTGCACTTGTGATGCCTGTGGCATACCTCATTTTGTCAGAAAGCTCCAGAAGTCACCAGTTCAAGTTTTGAAGGCATTAACACCATCTCAAAATTGGCTGGTGTCTGTTGGGGAGATAAAGTCTTGTAGGTAGAAGAGCTTCTCAGCTCTGCACGGGTCACAAGTATTTGGGCATTTCRATTGCTTGTGGTGACTCACCAGGTTTTTCTTGTAGGAGCGCCGAGAGGTTGAAGCACTGAAAGTGATTTTAGAAGAGCTGGAAACAGAAAGAGATCGTGGTGCCTACATGCTGCGCCTTTACTGTTATTGTGYAAACCAAAGTACAAGATTATAATGGCAGATAAGCGTCTTAGTTTAAGGCTGCCTTAGAAAGAAATACGAGATTTTGGACTTAAGCAGAAGCCAAATAGATTGCATCTTTCTTGTTTTCTAGTCAAGAGGTTGATACATGACTTTACTCTTTACCTGCTTTTATTTTTTGCCGRCTTATCTCTTTGCTGTGTAAGATGAATTTCTTTTGTCTTTATTCACTTTCTATTACGGGGCCACAGTTTCAGTTTTTTACCCCTGTAAAACTAAACATCTCCCATTCATATAGGTACAGATGTCTCAGACCTGAATCTTCCTGCTGTAACTCGTCCTGGAGCCCTTTTGTGATTCAGTGTTGCAAAGCTCTCATTAGGGCTTCCCCGTGCCACTGTGATATTAGAGCCATTAAGCAGTAACCCTGCTTTGACACTTCTGTGAATAGCAGTGCAACACCCAATGAAAATGCAGTTTTTACTGGGGTGAATGTGTTTATGTTAATGAAGCTGTGTGCATACATGCTGCAGCTTATGGTACAAATATTTTCCTTGCAAACCCCTGACTGATGTGTTGATAAGACTCTTGGTGAGTCTTACCGTGGATTAAAAACACATATCATACTAAACATGGCCTTATAAATACAACCAGGGTAGGTATGARATAAAAATAACCCTTTCCATAGTGCAGAACACTTCATTTAAGAAGTGAAAGAATATTTAATAAAAGGCTTTGATCGAACTACCTGCTGTAGAACAAAAATGTTTTATTGCTCTCTGTGAAAGCTTGTAATTTGTTTTTTCTGAATTGTTAYGACTGTACAACCCTAATGGACGGACCACAGCAGTGGAGTTTGAACCCAGGATCTCCAGATCAAAACCCATGAGCAGATGTTGTCTGAGCTAAAGCGCTTATCTATTATCTTGCAGCCAGTAACAGATTCCTAAGGTTTATGAAATGGTYAGTAAAGAGTGACCAAAGGTAATTTTTAAGCTAAAACTCATAAAGGTAATTTTTTAAACTTAGCCTGTGTGCCCCATGGTGCAGGCTTAGAACAGGAGGTATTGCGTGTAGTTTGATTCTCAGTAAGCGTATTTGGCCATGGGTTGATGGAAAGAACATTTACCCTTCCTGCTAATTTATCTTTGTGTTTCCGTAACCCTCTGGACTGGGAGCAGAAATCAGGGGCTGCTCCTGCGAGCATGAACGCAACTCGAGTACATCGTGCCTGCGCCTGGGCTTGGAGAACAGAAGTGCTGAGGGAAAGTGAAACAATTTTAGAGGTCTAGAGGTCAGCAGGGTACATGCATGCTTTGGGAGTTTGCTGTTGCCATTGCTGACTCAGCTATGGGGGGGAGGGAAATATGTTTTTCCTTTTCAGAATTGCTTATCAAGCTGCTGGGGAAAAAGAAATTACTCTGGAGGAGGGGGAAGAGCCTTGGCTGTCAAGAAGGCAGTTCAAGCTTGCAGATGCTTTCCTGTATAACTCCTAAAATCCAGGTGTGGTTGAATGACGATGAACTTGTGCCTTACATATTATACAGGAAACTTTATTCAGCTGCTCCAGCAATTTCCTGGTACCGTAACACCAGCTGAGGAATGGATCAGGCGGAAGGTGAAGGTGGGTAGGTGTTCACACACCACCACATTGAAGCCATTTCTGGAGATGTGGGACAGCCCCTTAAGAACATATTCACAGCAGCTACAACAGAAAATGAAGAATAGCGTGTCCGATTTAGCTGGAGGATAGCCTGAGCAAGTGAAATAGGTGTATCTTGAGATCAGTGAGTAGGAGAGGTCAGGGTTGGTTGTTGCTCCCTGAAAGTTTGCAGCTTGTATCCAGGCACAAGCTCCAGACCTTCTCCCAGAGCTCTTGTCTGCAGTGCCTCCTCCGGAAACAACAGCCCCATTTCTTGGAGCATCTGGGATTTTCTGCGAGACCTCTCCTGCAATCCAGCACTGACCTGGACTGACCCTGCTTAGCTTGCGAGGCAAAACAAAGTTGTAGCGAGGGGACTACGGCTCTAGTAAGCAGATCCTGAACAAAATTGAAGGCTGTTAAAATGTCTAATTGAATTATTGCACTACAGGGGCATAGTGACTCATAGTGAAGCTAATCATCTGCTGCTTTATCTTGACTGCAAAGAATAGATTGCTAGTTAAACATTTAAAGGTCATAGTCATAGAAATTGTAATAGTGTTGCCCCCCCCCCCTTCCCCCCCTCCCCAGGTGTTATGTCTGAAGTTACTAGGGGAAATCCAGAAGATGCTCTTTGGAAGTCCGTATTCTGGAGATGAGGCTCAGCAGGCTTATCTTTCAGGCTCACASTATGGACCTCAATGCATTCATTTATGAGAGAGGCCATGCTGAAAAATGTTGCCTTACCTTTCCCCAAATTTCCCCAAAACACTACCAGTATGACATTGGTCTTCAGTGGAGAATCAAATTCTCCTAAAATTTGAATCACAGATATTTGGRGGGTTCATCCTTGTTCATCACAGGGAATTCCAGGAGTAAAACTGGAGCACAGGTCCCTATTCCCACAGCCAGATGTGTTCAGTATTTTGRATTTAACAGTGCTTTATTGTTCACTGGGTCAGGAGCATCTTACAGGAAACAGGGTTTTCCTAGTTCTGCCTAAAGAGACTATGGACCTCTGGTTTTACTGTGTTGGCTGAGGAAAGAACAGACTGTTTCTTTCTGGAGTTAACTTGTCCATGCGGGTGAGCGGGGGAACTGTGTCACTTGGTCAGGACTATCGGTCCTGTCCCTGTGGTTGTTCCTGTGGTCACCGAAGCAATTGTCAGGAAGGTTTTGTAGAGAGAGGACTTGGCTCTTTGCCTGGCAGATCCTCCCATGCTCTCTGCTGTAAAAGAGCCTTCCAGGTTGACGAAGGTGATAAACTTTTCTTATCAAAATGCTGGACTTGGTTTAAATAGCTCTTCTTGATGATTCATGCTGCTTAGATTGCATCCAAATCACTGCCGTGAGTCACCAGGACAGGTGGTGTCTGTCTTCACGGCTCTCCTGGAGGAGCGTTCGGATGGTGATGGAGGAGAACTTGCAGATAAAATAACAGACACCAGGGCTAAAGCTTCTAAACCTCTAGCTCACTTAAAAAGTTAGTGATGAGCAGTGAATATCGGCAGTGAGATCAGCAATGTGTTATCACTCCAATTTAAATATAGATTTTGAAGGAAGTTTGTAATATTTTCTGCATATGGATGTTTTATGGCAGGAAGCATATCCTGCTATAAATGAATTAGCCTGTTTGAGAGGCAGGGTTAAAGACTCTGTGTGACTTAAGCCTGGAAGTTTTTCCTTTCGGAATTGTTGGCTGTACTAAGTCGATAGACCACTGGCATGTTTTGAGCTTGACTGTCTCCTTACTTTTGGAATGGGCCGGAGAGAGCACGGTGCCGCAACAACGTGTTTCCTATCGGCTGCCAACTTCTCATACCTTGGTGGCCAACAAGCACGTGAAGCTGAGCAACACTTTATCTAGAGGAGAGGTCTGGGCTACAGACAGCTATTTTTGTGATCTGAGGGAGGATGGACCTTGGTCTAACATCTGGTGAGGTGTTGGGAGATGCTCCGTGTTGATTTCTGTCTTCATGCCCATCTTTCTGGTGGGTGTTCTCATCTCTAGTGGTTCTTCCTATTTTTAGGAGGGATCCTTGGGTGCGCTAGTGGCCTTTTCCAGGGCTACAGAACTGCTGTTGGGAGATGTTGGTGCCAGTCACATAGAGACAGAAGGGGACAAAACCTCTATAGGAATAGGGTGAATAACAGCATCCTGGGCAGATCCAGAGACCCACATTTGTGCCTGGGTTTGCACTGTGCCTAAGGCTGTCCCTGGTCAGCCTTCCTCCAAATGCACCACGTCACTTTGGTTGGAGAGCCAAAGGGAGCTGGCTGAGACCCTGAGCCCATCAAACACTGGTGCACCGCTGGCTGCAGGAAGTAGGGTGCTTCACCCATGAGGGCTGGTGGCTTGCCTAGACTTCTGATTGACCTTTGACCTCRCTAACAGAGGGCAGAATAAATTGACGGGATATATTTTTACATGACCAAATTGCACAGGACTTTTACTTTTGGTCTCTGCCTGCTTGTCAGAACATTTTTAACATTTTTGCTTGGAGTCTGCCTTGGCAGAGAGATGACTAAGCTAAGTGGTCATCCTGCCCTAACTGGTCGCAGTCCACTTCAACTTCTCCAGGTTAGAAATAGGTTGGTGTTTCACACTATTGCCTGACAAAGCCCAGTAGCAGCAGAGTTGTTTGAAATGTGTCCAGCACAACTCTGTTAACAARACCTTAAAGGAAAGGTGCATTTTTAGTAGCCGGCAGCTACATTGGGAGCATCCATCACCTTGGGATGAGGAGYACCCCTGGAGGCTGCCCCACACAGGGGTCGGGCTGAGGGAAAGTGGTGCCCTCTTGGAAAATAACTTCTGCTAAAAAGATCTCTTCACCTTTTTTTGCAAGCTCATTTCTTTTGATATTATTTTTTCTTCTTTTTGCCAAAGGTAGCCAAACTTCAAAGGAAGCCGTATCGTGCTGCCTTCTGTATGTATGCACTTTAGGTTTAAAGCGGAGTCTTCTCACGTTTGGTTCTTGGTCGAAAAAATGTCCCTGAGGATCCTCTCCCTCCTCCTGCCCATCGCAACTGCTGACTTGACTTGTAAGAACTGCCTCTAGTAAGGGGGGGAGACACTGGATGGGTAATTGCTGATGCTGATTTGTACCTATTTTGTCTTCAGTCGCCATCTCAAGTGCTTTAAAATAGTGTTAGGTTTAATTTTGTTTTCATAGCAGATAACTCGCCATGTCTCTCTTTGGAGCTCAATACATTTTTTAATTATTTCACGCCTACATTTGCCCCTAGCTGGCCTATATTTTAGCAAACATGGTGTAAAGCTTTGTTAGTAGATAAACTGGAGTTCCCTGAGTGTGATTCTGTTTTTATTAACATTTACAATTCATCAGTCTCCACAGGATTTTTTAGTGCTTCCCACCTCTGCTGCTGTAGGGYTTTGCCACATCTCCTGGATAGGAAAATAACGCACAGCATAGAATATGTCCCACRTGTATTGCTGGTTTATCCTGGGTTGCCAACTGAGATACCTTGTTCTTGTTTTATTATAGTCTGACCTGCAAGCCGTGCCTTTCACGGCCTTTTGATCCTTTTGGGAATGGCAGATTAACGAGACTACTTTCTTTGGACAGATTTTTTTCTTAGCCAGAGAAATACTGCTTACATCAAGACCCAATTATACCGTCCTTACTCCCGTACCAAAAACCAGTTCTTTGGGGGCTATCTTTTTAATTGAATCATTTATTTTACCTACTTTAAACAAACTGTTACAAAAATCTAGGCTAAAGCCTATTGCAAATGGTTGTATCTGAAATGGATTGCAGCTGGACAGATTAAACGTGGCAATTGTTTCTGTTCAAGGCATGCCCTTGAGTTCGCTCAGGATGAGTGACAGTGCTGCTGCCTYGGAAGACAAATTCAGAGATAATCGGCGCCCGTGCGAGTGCTGCATTGCAGTTACTGTCAGCTTACGTCACGGACAGATACTCCGGCAGCCGAAGGGCTCCTCGGGAGCCTGAGGAGAGCGTGGCTTTAGTAACAGCAGATCTCATGGTCTGTGTTTTCTGTGCTTCTTACTGCGTATCTTGTGCTTTCTGCACAGGGTAGCCTTTATCAGCAGCTCTCTGTTCTCCTTAACGCAGTGTARAAAGCTGAGTGCTTATCCCTTTACAGGGTTTTGGTTGGAAGGTCTTTTAGCCTCATTTTTTAATATATATATTTAGAGACTTACACATGTCATATTGTGATTACAGCTTTTACGCCATTTGAACCTGTCTGCTTTAATTAGCAGTTGGCATTGCTGTATTTATAGATAGATGGAAAAAGCACGAGCTAGCCATAGTTTTCAGCGCAGGGTGTATTTTCTTTTGTTGGCAAGTAGTTCGGATCCATTTTTCCATAGATAAACTGGCTTGGCAACCTGCAGATGTTGCAAGCATTGGGTAGTGACGCTTGAAATAGAAATGGACTCTGAAGAGGATGTGGGATGGGGGGAAATAAATCAGAAACTGCTGTTGCATTGGAAGTCCATTAAGACTGATGATACGTCATGCTTACCGGAGTGTAACTGCAGAAGTTGACCACATTAAAAATGAGCACGTTAAAAATATATATATTTTAAAATCTTGTTTGTATCACATTATTAAGATTCATTTTCACTTTGGCATGTTGTGGTAACAAAACTAGTTACCAGTACAAGTGATTGGTTATTTAGCGTGGTTAAGTTGGTTGGTGGATATTTGTACAAGCGGGAGGAACGGATTGATTCTTTCTGGAACAAGTTGTGTCTGGTCTACAAATGATGTGAAAAGTGTGTGTGTTTTTCTTTTTAACTGCAACTTTAAATTTGCAAAAGTTTTGACCTGCATTGACCCTGCAATGCCCAGGAGAATGTCAAGGAATGAGAATGGTATCGTGTTATTAAACTCCCGTGTGTGTTAGCTGCTCCTCAAGAAATGTCTGCAGATGCACTTGGCTCTGGGGAAAACAATTTGAGGCACCTTTGCCCTCTTTCAAGAAGCTCTCCTTAAAACCATAAATTACTTCTCAGTGCAGACTTGAAACATACGCACGCAGGTGGYGTTGAGCAGCTCATGTGAGGGTTGCTCGTTGATGGGTGCAGGGTGAGAAGATGCTTTGTTCTCTGCTGCGTTTGGTTTGCCGTGATCTTGACACAGCTGTGTTGCAGCCTGGGCTTGGCACGGCCTGTGGTCTAGGGGTAGGGTACACGCCATCGTTTTGAAAAACTCATCTTGTGAATCAGTGCCTTAAAGCATTACTACCCATCAGGGGAAGGTGGGCCATTCAGTAACCTCCTCTTTCCTGCACACCTTTTTGGAGTGGCTGCATCCTTATTCTGCAGACTGTATTTTTCACTGTCTTCCAAGATTTCTGCCTTTCAGTCTAGGACAGAGCTGAACACACTGGTGAGCAGCAGATGCATTTGAGTCAAGCTTACGCTTGGGGATTTGGGACTAGACCCCAAGTCTTAAAGCTTCCAAAACCCGGGGGCTCTCCCTTCGGTTAGCAAAATAAAATCTCGTCATCTCTGTTGGCCCTGTGTATTTCAAACTGGTTTTGAGACCACATGGCAAGATGACTTTTGTTGAGTGATCCAAGGCTTTTCTTCCCCAGCATGTCCAGCACAGTGTTACAAATGCGGGTTTCCTCAAAGACTCTGTAACTGTRTGCGCATTCGTGTGTGTGTAATTTCTGAGTGACCTGTCCCTCAAGTTGACCGTCTTCGGGAGAAGAGCTGGGTGAGTTGATCGTTCCTGCTTCACATGGCTGAGCAGGATGGAAGGAAGAGAGACCTTTCGTGTAACAATATCACTGTGAAATGTGGGAATATGGGTTACATGGTACTAAATCAAGGTGGTCTCTGGGGGGAGTAGTTAATAAATTCTAAATAGGAGGTGACCCTTTCTGAGCACTTTGCTCTAAATTTGTAATTTATATGCTAGTCCTGTGCATTACAGTGCTTAAAGCCGAGGTCAGAAATCCTCCATCCAACTTTGACACTTCCTTTTGTCTTTAATAGACAAATAGCAATAGGGCACAGCCAGCTGTGTATTGTAGGTGCAGGTTGATGAGKTCTGTTAGAAGAACAAGGGAGCATCAGAGCGTGTGAGGAGCTGTGAGGTTTAGATGGATTTCCTGCATTACCAGAGATGTCAAATGACCAGATGAATGTTTCTGTACTAAAATCAGCTTAACCGTAAAGTACTGTGAATTCATTTTTTGAGAAACCCGAAGAAATGCAGCAAAAATAAACGTACACGGATGCATCTGAACAAGTTAGCGCTTGGGCTGGCCACCTTTTGTGGGTGAACTTTAATTAGTTTTGTGTCATTTTGAAAATACCACAGATGTCATTTTTTCCCAGACTGGATTGTGGCAGTGCTGTTTTGTGTGCATAAGGTGGCTGTTTGAATTCCTTTGACATCAAAGCTTTTACTTGGATAAAACCAATAAACACTTTCCACATGTATTTACTGTGTTGACAAAGCAGTGTCAGGGGAGCACAGCTTCCCAAGAGGTGTGTGGAAGACTGCAGGTTTAAACTGCTGGGACAATGGACTCTGGATTTTAGGTAAGGAAAACAATTTTCACAGTGGYTCTAGTCAGCAACTGGAAGAGGAGCCCAGGAATCTCCACCCCTAGAGATGCTCAAAGCTGGACCCGACAGACCCCCAGGAACCTCATCAAAGTTGGTCCTGCTTTTAGTGGGGGAGCAGACCACATGGCCTCCTGAGGTCCCTTCCAATTTTGTCTCCCTGGTTTTTGCATGAGATGCTGAAAGGAAGGACCAATAACCAGACATGTTACACCAGTATTTGGAGGGGGGAGGTACAGGCACATGGACTGCTCTACCATGGAAGGAGGGGCATTCCCTAAGAAGGGTATTAACATAGTTTTGCATACTATTGCTACGAAAGCCTTCGCAGTACTSTGTATATGGATCACAGCCTTATTTAAAACTGCCCAGCCCCAKTTGGTTTGATGATTAAGGGCTATAAGATGAGCAGGACTTGGCTAGAATGGTAATAGTACCCTGAAGGTCTGTCCTGCATGGAGTGTAAGGTGCGAATCCCCTCCTGCTCCTCTCCTAGGGACTGTTCAGTGGGAGGAGGTACAAAAGGTGTTCTGTACTGCAGCAAGGGAACAGCTAAAAACGATGGAGAAGTAGTGCTGTAAAGCAACTTGTGTCGGCACAGGATAGCTTCTGCTCCTCTTTCAAGGCTTAAATTTCAGGATTTGCAAAGCCCTGTTCTTAATTAATCTTTGTTTTCCTTCTGTCTTTTAGTTTCTAGTCTTTTTCATTGATTCAAATCTTGGTTTCCTGAAGCTTCTTGCAGTTGTTCTTACTAAGGGTGATTGAGYGGTATTTTAAAACTTAGCCTTCTTGCACAGATCTTACAAACCTGGTGCATTGCATRTGTGTGTGTTGCAGCGGGCAAGCACAGCAGAATTACGTGCATCTCCTGTTCCAGCGGTCAGAGATGTGTTCGTTACAGTCCAACGGAGCTTGTTTGGAAGAAGAAATCTAGTTGCTCTGTCCTCACAGAAAGAGATAAGCACATCCTTGGTRTTTGCATGCCAATCAGCGCTGCTAAGTGTTGCTGTATGCCGTGTTTGTAATGCCGTACACCTCTGCAGCTTCATTTGATCTTTTCTACAAGATGTGCTTTTTTCTTTTTGTGAATCAAAGAACTTTTGAAGCTTTTCTCCTCCTGCRCTCTTCATGGTTTAAGCAGGCACACTTTACATGCAGCCTGACAGCGTAGATTGTTTGGAAGGATTTGTGGGATAAACAGGAGTTTGCCTGCGGAGCATGTGAATCTGTGCATTCAAAGCAGCCAAAGATCTGGGGAGCACGGTCCTGTGCTTGTAAGCTGTCTCACCTGATCTGCATGCAGCCTTGTTCGTGTGTGAAGCTTGCTTCACTTGCTGCTTACAAGTAAAGGAGAAAATGCCTGTACGTTTTGTAAATTCAGAAGTTTGAATTCAGAGTTCGCTGTGTCTTTCTGAGCACCTGTTTATTGAGTTTATGGCCAAAAGCGCAAAACCTCTGGTTTCTCTGCTTAGAGATGACTGTCCTCATTTCACTTTCTGTAACAGGTGGAATATTACCTTTTTTTTTAAAGCYGAGTTCAGTGTTGTGTAGCAGATTCCTTCGTACTGCGGGCTTAAGCAGCCAGCTGGTGTCAAACCCATGCGGTGACRTTCTCCTTTGCTTTTGTGAAAATTCATTATATTGTAGTAAGGCTGAGGAAGCTGAAGTTGAAAATAAGTGGGATGCTGTCAAAAAGAAAAAAAAAAGCCTATCAGTGAGGACAAAACTGGTTAACTGTTTGAGGGCTGACCCGATGAACAGCACAATTGTTTTTATATATAGCACCGGGCAAATGAGCTTTGGGGCAATCTGGATAACTGTAAACACTAGTGCCCTGGATTCTTGTTACCCGTTTGTTATCTGCCACTCAATTCAAGAGGTATGCAGGTCCTCCGTGTGTCTGCTGACGAGTCTCCTGAGTTTTAGAGGAGAAGTCTGCAAAGGCGGTGTGTTTTTAATCTCCAGGCTTCTACCAGGCCAATTTGAAATGAGTTTGGAGGCGCACTAAATAAATCAGGGGGGATGACATTGAGCCATGGATATTTCGATACATATTTGAGACGATTTTCAATGGCCTTTGGAGTGTACAGAGCAGCTGCCTTGAGAAGGAGGATTTCTTGCTTTTTGAAGCATCACTACCAGCATCCCCCCCATATATACCAGTTGCAGTTAGAGATCATTAACGCTGAGCAAAGGCATGAGGTTGCCCCAGTGAGAGGGAACCACGTCCCTGAATACCTGGGGCAGGGGCAGAACTTCCCCTTGTGCCCAGGGACTAAGATGCTATGCTCAATGCTTAGGTGTGCATTGAGTCTTTTGATGAGTTGATGAGGCTGTATCTGTGTATAACTAACTGAAATATAATGGACTTTCTCTAAAATTTCTTGAACTGATAATTTCTTAAGGTAGTTTAAACAATTTTTACCTCCCTTTGTCCCTCCGTGATCTTCCCCTTCGTTCACTAAGGAAGCGTGCTCTGTTGGAAGAAGTGACGGCATGTAAAAATAGCACTGCCTTATTCTGCAGATCTGCTTGCTGTGGGGTTTCAGTTAGATCTGCTGACTTGGATTTAAAAAAAAATAATCTTTTTCTTCTGCTTTTTGCACCTGCTTGTCCTGATTGTGCTTGATTTTGTGCTTTGGAGGCAGCAGCCATTTGGTCACAGCTGAAATCCTTGCTGGATTGGGATCAGCAGCACAGGTGGTTGGGAGACCTGAGTTAAGGAGCTTTTGACTTTTGGGGCCAGACGTGTTTGCAAGGCTGATAGCTGAACACAAAGAGGAGAGATACCTGTAGGCTTTTCACAGTCTCTGTGGAAGTTGCCAGTTCAAAATAAGCAGTGTGTGTGTTGCCGAGCGTGCGGTGGAATTGCGCTTGGTGTTCCAAGCCATTTGCTGTAAGTGTATTATCCCTTCCCCTCATTGAATATTGCCGGCGTCTAATCAGATTACATTGCAGTTCATAGCTGTGCCCAGACAAAATAAAGAGCTGTACTTCAGAGGAACATAAGGATTTTGAGTTACTGCCTTCTTCACACATCGGGTTGACATTAAGTGTTCACTTAGAGCCAGATTCATGAAGGTACGGAGATCAATGGGTCTGRCTGTCTAAATAGGTCTGAACCAGGTCTGCATCTTTTCGCCATCTGGAGCACGCAGTGGAGCGTGGTCCTCGGTGCAGCGAGTATCCCTGGCTGATGGAGCCAGCCTTTAGATACCTGCCGGCTTCTGCCTTGGCTCTGGGATGCTGCACAGGTGAGGAGTTACTCCAAAATAGCACACAGGCTTGGCCTTGTGTTCTTCAGGAATTCCCTTTTCATTATAAAGAGYCCATTTTGTTAGCGTTCTCCTTTTTTATTTTTGGACAGCGAGCTTGATGACTCACRTTGCCTGCCTTTCTTAAGCCATTAGCAGGTGCAGCATTTGGAGCAAAGCAGTTGGACCTGCTCAGATTAAGACCGTTAGGTTTATGTAGCTATTCATAGAATGATTTCGGAAATATGTCCGACTACAAATTTGAAAAGAAATGGGGAAAAGGTATGGGCAATATTAGTGGGCACAGCTTCACTGTGAATACAGATGTTTAGCAGACCCTGTATGTTTTCAGTAATGAAATTATTTGTATTCCAAAGAATAAAATGTAAATAACGGCCCTTGGAAAGCACAAGTGTGGTATTTGTTCTTCTAAGCAAATCTGTTTCTAATGATCCTTTATTTTTGTGGCATTAAAACCTTGATGCAGAACTCTGGGTTCATAAAAACAAGCAACAAGCACCTGCGAGGAGGGATGGATATTAATTCTCGAAAGAAATCTCCAGAAGCAAAATGGTGCTGTCTGTGCTGGCAACACCGTTTATGAAAGGGAGAGGAGGAGGGACCAAGMCAGCTTGCACTCCTGACACAAACATGCTCAAACTTGAGGCTTTTGTTACTGGGAAACACTTCTGCCTGGACTTTTACTGCTCTCTAACAGGATGTCACGGTTCAGTGATGCATTTTGTGTCTCTTACAAGTTTGTGAATCAATGACAGGCTTCTTAGTTTCTCCAGAATTGAATTGATGCATCCTACGATAACTTAACTTAAACCTTCCCAAAGCATTTTCAGCCACCTGT
This sequence comes from Oceanodroma leucorhoa, assembly GCA_030449065.1. Taxonomy (NCBI): domain Eukaryota; kingdom Metazoa; phylum Chordata; class Aves; order Procellariiformes; genus Oceanodroma; species Oceanodroma leucorhoa. Next base: position 648,424 of record JASVER010000004.1, read on the forward strand.
GTGTGTGACATCCTCTTTAAAAGCAGAGGGCCACAGGTGAGCTTTTCAGCATGCCCTAAAGGCTGACTAAACCCAAACTGTCCAAAGATCATAGCAGGGCTCGCTCATGACCGTATTTAATATGTTGGATGGACTGTGTAGTGACCTCTGTGTGCATGGGTGAAATTCTGACCCTGCTTGTTTAATGACAATGCTCATGTTGACTCCCATGGGGCGAGAATTTTGCCCAGTGCTCTGCTAGGAGAACAGCTAGGGTAAGCAAAAATGCTGCTGAGCAGAGGAATAAGCTAGATCAGAAGTCATAAGAGCTTTCTTGCATGTTCTTTAACATACTGACTGGAACATGGTCATAGTCTGTTTTAAGGACTTCCTAAAGCTGGTGGTTGCCAGGGCAGGCTGTGGGCTAGGGGTGGCTCAGGTTTCCTGTTCCTTTTGCTTCTTTRCTGCTTTAACTAGCTGCCCCTGCCACTCTTCTCTCTCCATTAAAATCAGTGCAAATGCAATTTGAGATCCTGCTAGTCCCATCCATGAATAAATACTAGTTTCTTCTGCAAAAGAGAAGATAAACCACCTACCGCATTTTCTTCTCAGGATCATCCGGACTGCATGGGGCTCTAGCAAATGTGACAACTTCGTATCAGGCCTCTGTAAATATGTTTTCCAAGTAATTTGCCCAAAAGGGTGCTCGACTGAACATTGCAAGCAAGCTGTTGCTTTGCAATGACAACCGCAGAGATGCGGTACATGACAGTGGTCTGCCACAGTTGTTTTATTAAATTTGGTTAACCTAAAATCCTTAGGTTAGTTTGACCTTAAATCTACATTTGTTGATCCAGTCTTCTCTGAAAGATGTCTAAATTAAAACTTTTTTAATACTTCAGGAAATGGTTTTTAGCTGGTTTTGAGCAGCAACTTTCGGAGACTTTGCCAAGCGCTGCTCAGACAGTCTCTTAGTAGCTGTAGGAGTAAGGGTGTTGTAGGAGTAACGGTGTCCTGTTTTCTTTTCCTGGCTGGTAGATGCTGAACAACATCCCTCTGTTGTCTGCAGTTCTTGATGTGTTTTTCCAACTTATAAGCCTTACCTGGAGGCTGCTGACACCCTCAGACATAAAGTACTACCATAGCTCCATTTTCAGGTTTCTGTCCCAGTGGTAATGCTTACAACCCCTGTGCTGGTCACTTTTAGGCAAAAGCCTTCCTTTTTCCCTGTTTGCTGTAACACCCTGGCACTGATCCCATCATCCTTGAGTTTCACGGAGGCATCCGCATAAACAGTTTTGCAAGATCAAGGTCCGTGCCCTGTGTAATCAGTGATGGAAACTGCTTGCTCTTCTAACAGCATGACTTTGGATAAGGGTTGAGTAATGACTGTTAACTTAAAATGTCCTACTGTTAGTCATCCTGTCATAGCCTCCGTGTTCAGAGTTGTATTTAATAATCTAGCCTCTGTGCCGCTCCTGCTTTAATCTTTGCTCGAAAATGGAAACCTCTTCTGATAACTTTGAAATTACAAAAGTATTACACCCATTTTTTCATCATTCTCTCCCTTTTGGGAAAGAGGGAAGTAGCTGCCACATTTGGACTCTGCCCTTGAAGATAAAGATGAGCTCGTTAATAAGTTGAAGCCTTAAAGGCACTTCCTGAGAAGCAGTCATCTTCTGAGCCTTCTGGRGTTGCTCAACAGTGAAGCGAGAGGAGGAAGATAAGAGGTTGATTGTAGTGCGTTATTTGGAGTATACAGAGGCCGTGCAGTTGTACAGCTGCACATTTCATCAAATAATCATTTCCTTGATATATGATCATTATTAAATACAAACATAATGACTCCAATAAAGCAATTGAGTCTCTTTCCTACAATCTCTCCCTGTTGTTTCTCTGTAATGTTGAATGACAGGCAAACATCGAAACAAAATCATTTATGCTGTTTATGCCGACTCATTGTAGTGTCGTGGTCCACAGGCTTTCGTTTAATTATCTTACATGAAAAAGGTTTTTGGTCTTTTACAGGCTTAGGCAGGAATAGGGAGAAGCAGGGAAGGTGAGAGCGAAAGCACTTTTTGCCTTGCAGAGCTGCCTTTTACTTATGAGAAATAAGGCTGGTGTTATCACCCACTTTCTAATCAAATTTGACAGGAGCATTTTGTTAAGCCACTTTCTCTGAGTGGGAATTCTGATGAATACGGCTCTCGTCTCCGGTTTCAAAGTATTACTTTACACCGTTCCCAAGCATTGTTTGCCTTAATGGATGAATTATTGTAGTATGTCAGAGAAGCAGATAATTCACAGCCTCATTTTATAAGCTGCAAGCCCAAGGCACAGGAGTTTAACTTGCATAGCTGCAGAGCAGTGAATGGAGTCCAGGTCACSCACCCAACATGCTCTTGGTTTGATGAAAAGTTGGCTAATGTGGCCTCAGTATTTCTCTTCAGGAAATTATAGCTACTGGAGACTGTCACGCCATTTTGCCAGGGACCTGCTTGTAAGTGAAGTGGAGATGGGCAGTGCTTTCGGCATACTCCTGATGCACTTCTGTTTCAGATGGTATTTTAGCCTCCAAGGCTGTGTGTTGATAGCACTGAAAAAGGAGTTATCTCCACTTGGTCTTCTGCCCGCCTGCCTCATGGCTCTGTCCTTGAGTAAGTGGGCAGTTGGTCACTTACGGAGCTGGTCTTTTTGAAAAGATAAACTGTAAATTAATTTGGAGGCTGAAGCATGTTTTATATGACTGTGGCRTAGCCCAGTGCAATAAACTTCCTACCAGATTTTGAATACTCAGCTGCGTAGCCAATACCAGGACTTGCACACACATTAATGTTGCTTGTAAGATCCATCCCGGTTTGCAGAGTATTCACGTTGGCCACCTGCTCCTTCTGTGAGTAAACTACTACTGTAACATCAAATGACAATTTATATAAAGCATATGTTACTCTTGTTCACTAAGGCTGCCTGGCTGAGATTGGGTAAAAGAAGCAAATCCAAACTACCGTCCCTTGTTAYGTTTGGACATTTTCAAACTACTGCAGTGGTTCTGGCAGTTTGTGTAGCCAGCTGATCCCAGCCCTTTGGAAACAGGAGCATCAGTGCCATTCTGCTGGTGGGGACCAGCCCTTGCAGAAACCTGCTGGCAGTTAAGACAAACCCTTTGCGCCRCACGTGTTCCTGGAAGGACTGCTGAAGGCATCAGTAATGGCYGTGGTGCTCCAACTCAATAAATCAAGGGGTGGTGAGAGGCCTGTATTTAATTTTTTTTGCCTTCTCGGGAAGCATTTTGATTCTTCATAGATAGGATAGTTGGGAAAAGGGAGGTAAAGCTCTGTTTAACTCTGGTGCTGTTGGAGTACTTAATAGATTGAGGAGGAGCGGTGGGMTTCAGGCATGGGAGGAGATGGGCTGGTACTGTCCTTCCTTCAGTCTGGTGGCTGATTTTTAACACGGGATTGCTGAGGCACCCCCAAAATGCAAATTGTTTAGGCATATCCGAGGAGGCGATCCTTTCTGAAATGCTGCTGTTTTCGGCTCTGCAGGAGGTATATCCGTACCTCCGTGGGCTGTCTCACCTGGGTGGGTATGTAGGGACGCTTGGACATGGTTCTTGCCTCTGCTAATTGAGTGAGTGCCAAAATCAAAAAGCCTCTTGTCTCTTGCAAAGATTCTCTCTCCTACACTTAGACACCAGTAACATTAGCTTTTAAACAGGAATTGGAAATGCATAGTGACTTTATTGTAGCAGCGTGCATTGAACAGAGACTGGTTCCCCGTTGCTGGGGCTGAAGCTGCTGGCACACAACAGCTTTTCAACGCGCCCCTGCCACTGCCCCCCTCGGTGCTTGATGCACCGCGTGTCCCTTAGCCGCCGGGCACGTGGGGAGATGGCAGCCGGCTGCGAATGAGGCGGCTTTGAGGAATAAAAACAAAGCTCGCTCCTGTCTGCGTCCAACAGCGTTGCAAGCCTTGTGGCAAGAGGCTGTGGGGAAGTCGTTTAAATGGTCCTATAGCGAGAAGAGCAGAGGGGGCGGCTGGAAAGACGGTATAGGGCATGTGCGTTTGCTGCAAGCGTTACATTGATATTTTGTGGTACTGCAGAAATCTCATTTTCAAGGTAGTTACACTTGGCTTATTCTGAATTCAGTTTGTTGTAAACTCAGTTTATTGATTGTAGCGAGTTACGATTTTGCAGAGGAACAGGAATCCTTTCTTGTYGTAGCCATTTGGAGCAATCATGTTCCCCCAGCACCTTGTTTTTAGGCAGGTTGAGTTTATCATTTAAGTGCTTTTTGGGAGGGATTTACGTGCTTAGAAAGGGCTGAGCAGCACCTTTCATGGTGAATGGTTGGCAAGAACCGCCGCTTCGGGAGTTCGAATCACCTCACTGACCCTCGCCAGCGCTGTCTGACCCCCTGCACGCCTCGGCACGGGACGTTAAAATGGAGCCTCGACAGCCCCGACCTGCTCCCCGCAGCCCTCCTCGGGTCCGCRCTGGCCGAGCCGGGGCGCTGGCTCAGCCCTCCCAAACTTTCCAATGGTACCCCTCATTCCCCTTCCCAAGCAGGCTCCTAAACCCATCTTCTGCAACACCTTATTTCCAGAAGGGGCATTAAAAACGTCTCAAAATGTTTTTTTTCCCTTCCTTTATTTAGAGTAGTTTTTGTTCACAGAATAAAGTTAACACCTCATACTTCCATGCTCTTTTAAACATTTATGGATATCRTGAGGTTTCAAAAGGTGGGAAGAACCAGTAACCCCCCTCATCCCCAACCAATTGGGCTTGGTTTTTTTTCCATGGAATAACCTTTTTTCCCCAGGCTTTATTTATTTTGTTGTGTGGTTTTGTTTTTTTTTTTTAAATAAGCACAACTACCAATGTATAGATCTAACTTTGCATAGCTGTTTTGCTGACCTTGCCCATCTSTCTGTACTATGTGTTGAGGGGATATATTTATAATTTGGTTATTGGGGTTTCAGTTAAAATTTTGTTACCTTGCAATTTAATATTAATAGTAACTGACCCTGTTTCCTAGTCTCCAAAACACATGGTGCCTTATTTCCTATTTATTGTTCTGCAATGACTCTTCCTTTTTTCATAGAATGGGCTTAGGAAAGCAGTATCACTTAACCATTGACATTCCTTAATATTCCAGTATTTCAGTGAGTTTGCAACCTGAAAAAGCTGCCTTTTGCTTAAACTCAATTGTGAATTGTGCTGGTGATGGCCATGGAGGTGTTTGGTTCATTTCTCCATCTCTGCCATTGGAGTTGTGCCACATTAAGCTCCGAGTTATTTATTTGGCAGTGGCTCCAAAGAAAAATGTCCATGTTTTGGGACAGAGATCCACTTTTTGTTGTGGACATTGTTCTCTTCCTCCAGTTGCTTTCTCTCCGTTACGCCTTTCCCCATCTTCTCTATTGCTTTTCGAGTTACCAGAGTCTATCACAGCTTGTGCAAGTGCAGCATTGCCGGAAGGGATRGGTCCGGGTCCAGGCTGGAGTCCGTATGCTTCTCCCAGCCACCCGTACGCAGCGAGGCTACAGCTCTTCAGTGTTACCAAACAATATTATTTCAAAAGCTCCTTATAAAAACATGAGTAATTGGGCAAGTGACAAAGGACTTTCTGTTTATCTTTTTGAACAATGGAAAATACCAAATAGCCACAATTTGTTCCAGTTATTTAGTGTCTTTGTTCCCGAACCATTTCGTGGGCACAGGATTTAATTCTGCAAGAATGAAGGAAGATGGTGACTTGTTTTCGTGCTTAAAAAAATAAATAAAATTATTAAAATTTGCAAGTTTCTTTACTAGGAAAATATTTTTTACTTGCACAATACCATTTTTAAAGCCTAAGGAAGATATTTTACTGTTTATTACAAGTCTAAGGTTATTTTAATAATCAAATGAGACTTTTAAATAGATGCTGATATCTTTGCCGTTCCAGAGAATACTACAATTTGGAAAAGCTTTGTACAAAGGTGGTTGTTTGTACTCTGAGAATAGTAGATTTGGCTTGCAAATAGGAGCTAAGCAATTATCAAAACTAACACTAACCAAAACAAAATTATATTGAAATTTAATAGGCTGATCAAAGTTGGTAATGCTGATTAAAGTGGGAAATGGAGGAATGTGTGCTTTCAAAAGGGAAAACTTCGGAGGAGTAACACTTGCAAAAAAATTATTCTCGCTGTCATGCAGTTGTCAGAAACCGAGATGAGGGTATAGAGCAAATAGTGCCACCTCCTGGCAATGTAATGAAAATATATGCGTGGTCTGAGACGGCAGGTACGTGTGGTACACTGATGGTATGTGTCAGAGATGTATGAGGCAATATGTAGGATTAGCTACATAGAATCATATAGAATCATTAAGGTTGGAAAAGACCTCTAAGATYATCAAGTCCATATTCTGGCGGCACAAAATCCTTTTGAGGCATTGGGTGTAAAGAATCTAGATATGGAAAAATTGGATCAAATCCCCTAGGTTTGTTTCYAAATGTGGAAATAAACTGTCCATAGATGCCTACCTGCTTGCCAGCTTTGCTTCTTGTCTTTTGACATCTCAAACCCTTTTCTTTTAACTCTTCTGCCAAGGAGTTTGGCCTCATGGCACATAAAGCTGCTGGGAAGAACTGTGTTTTAATCGTGTTTAATTGTTCAGGTCTGGTCTCTGGRTGAACAAGAATTAATCTCTTCCCAAGGTGGTGGATATCCCTGAGGCCTGCCCGGTCGATTCTGCAGTTATTCTGAATCTGTTTTACAGTTGCTCTGGAAGACTTGGCACCTGCCTTCTGGTTGACATGCCTACACCACAGGCWGGAATCTCATCAGGGGTCTCACCTGCCTTGTGTTTTGTTTTTCAGGTGGTACCAGAGAGATTGGGTCTGCTCTCACCAGGATGTGTATGAGGCACAGAAGTATAGAGTCCAAACTCCGGCAGTTCTCAAGGTGAGTGGCTCTGTACCTGGCCTGGAGCAAGAGGTTCATCTTTCTTTTGCTACTGGGGAACACCTAAAGCTGTTCACCAGCATTGRCTTTCCAGCTGATCTCTGACCATGTCACTGAGAACAGCAGTCGATTTCTCCCCCGCAGCACCCTGGGTGTTGTGAACACGCAGGGTTTCACTGCATGTTCKGGGGACTGGGCATGTCACCTCAAATCACTCTACATGCTGCAAATTCCCACTGTCGGTTCTGTTGCTTGGTGCTGAGCAGGCGGCTGCTGATGTGACCGACCTGTCTTTGTTTCAGGGCGTTAAGCTTTGTCGCTAAGTTTTAAAGCAGCAGCAAGTGTTGTGCTGCTTCCTCAGCTTACTGGAGAGCCCAAATAGYGTGCRTCCAAGAGAGAAACTTTCAGCAAAYGAGTATGGAAAARGCAAATTCTCTCATCCCCTTTTTGCAGTTAAAGTTAGACTGTAGAGGTAATGGGAGAGGATTAACTCGTGTAAGCTGCGCTATACATAAACAACCTACTTCTCTAGTAAGTAGTAGTTTGCACATGTGCCTTTTTTAACCAGACTTAAAAGTTGTACTTGACCTGAGGTGAACCACCATTTGCCTGATGACCTGGGATGTTTTCTGCCTTTTAAAATAAAGATATTTGTGAAATTGGCTGTGAGGAGACAACTTTAGTCTCTAGTTACCCCAGAGTTGGCTATTTAAATTATTTGATCCCAATCTCATTAATTAGTGGAGCATTACTAGGGCTGTATCATGGACTCCACTGGTGAGAGGTGAGGCACATCAGTGGGCAGGATGTTGTTCGCTTGTAMAAGTGCTCTGTCTTCTTGTGCATATACATGTGTTATTTAAGTTTATAATCTTCACGGCTGCATGAACTTCTCCAGTCTCCGGAGTATCCATTTAAACTGCTCTTTGTATGACAGATGAGTAGGATCTAACTGTTTACATTGGCCCTGTTTTGGGTCAATCTTGTGGTTTACGCTCTGTTCCTCACTGTCCTGAACTTCTGCACAGTAATTCTGGTTATCTTGTGATGTGGATTTTTTTTTGATCCAGTCCTTTCTTTTGCTTTCTCCAGCGTAAACATTTTTATGTTCTGATATTTACATTGTGACACTGGTAGCTGTCGCAGCAAAAAGTAAAAATACTCCAATATTGACCTTGGCTCTCTATATAAGAATAGGGGCATCTGCAGGATTTGATTGCTCTTTGTGTTTTTTCAACAAAATTAGTGCTTTAATTGACTGTCTGATAAACCCACTTCAAGAACAGATGGAAGAGTGGAAGAAAGTGGCCAATCAACTGGATAAAGACCATGCAAAAGGTAGTTACAGAGGAAGAATTCTTTAATAGGAGTAAGATTGTAATATCAGCTTTTCTTCCTCTTTTCATGTTTGTGCTGGGGAACTGAATGACGCGCTTGAATATGTATAGCAACTTCTCTCTTCTAAAACACTCCTCTCCCAAAGTGCCTAACAAATTTTTAACCCTTGCATATRCATTTTGAAGGTTTAGTTTGCAGGACCCCAAGGGATGGGTTGTTTTTCTAGGCTGGTAGGCAGGTGACTAGTTTTACCTCTGTTAGCCCAGCCTCAACTGTATGATCTCCAATAGTGCTGAGGATTGGGGATGCCGCATCTATCCCTGCAAAGCCCCGACGTGTAGTTAAAAGCTAACTGTAAGATCATGTTGTGTCTCAGACATAGTGTCCTCTAAGGAATGCACAGCCCTGTAAAACATTCAGCGTCATTATTTTATATCTGATGCGATACAGAAATGTGCACCTGGGGAACGGGAAAGCTGTGTTGTTGGACATGGGATGCTCAGAGCTGCAGTGCTGATGACGGCTCCAGAGGCTTTCCTGGGGGAATGAGCAGGAGGCAGCAAAGTCTTGCACAGCAAGAACATGTTGGTAGATGTCTTTGACTTTGCAAAGCTTGTACTGGGGATGATGGCCCTCTAGCACAGGTGCTGAAAGCAGGTTGCAGTTCACCACTGACCCTTGAAAATTGAAGACTTTTGCTATGTCTGAAAGAAGCAGCATCACCATAATTTATGTTGGGGAGGGTGAGAACTGATGGGAAGGAGTGTACTTGGCCTCCAAAAGAGGATTTGCTTCTTGCCCCACTATTACTGCGGTCAAATAGATCAGCTCAATCAGCAGCTCTTGAAAAAATTTCCACCTTGTGCTGCGGAGAGTGTTAAGGAGGTAGTGAGCAGGAGGGAGGAATCACCTGGGTTCCTGCAGGTAGGGGTGACCCTGACCAAAGTGGCAGTGAGATTTAGGGTTTAGTGGGTAGACTTGTGTGTTGGGGGTACAGTTGGCCCCAGTACAGTTCCTGTGCTCGCCACCAGCCTGCTTCTGTTTTTCCATCTATAGAAGAGTAATAACATTGACCTCCTTTGTTAAAGTGTATGTGTATATGTACATACATGCATACATGCCTTTTATCTTTTTTTTTTTTTTTTTAAAGTATCAGTTTTCATATCTGGTACCTTTAGTGTGCCTGGACTAGAGGTCGAATATTTTGTTCTGGGATTTTAATTCTCCTGGGATTTGCAGCTCATCTGAAAATGAGGACAACTGCAGTGTGCTTCACTTCATCAGAAAGAGCTGGCAATGTGACCCTTCCTTGGGCAAAGTTTTAGCACCCTGCCTCTGCCTGACTCTCATGCTGGAGAGGGATCACAGGATATTCTCTGCCTTGCCATTTCTGGATACTTGTTTTTGAACACAGATGTTTCGAGAAACCTGTCATCTCTGTTTTCCATTCCTGAGAGTGGATGAGTCTCTGAAATGAAAAGCACTCTAATTTTGTACTGTTTTCTCAGTTGTTATTTCTATAAAGGCTTTGTTTATTTGGGAAAGGTTTTGGTATGTGAATGTGCTAACACCCTAAAATGCTATATTAAGCCAAATGTATAGGCACTACAAAATGCATGTTCTAAGTCACTTTTTTAAGAGGACAGCTACTATTAATCATTTATAGTCTAATGTATTTAAACATAGCCTTTTCTGTGAAAAACATTCATTTTGACTTCGAGTATGTTGATAATAGAGACTGTGTGCTTTTTTAGAATACAAAAAAGCCCGCCAAGAGATAAAAAAGAAATCGTCTGACACACTGAAGCTACAGAAGAAAGCAAAGAAAGGTAACTTGCTTCATACTTGTACTGTTAAAAACCTTTTCTGCTATGCTCATTGATAAAGATTGAACAGTGGTAGGACTTTCTATTTTAATAATTCGGTCCCCTGTAATGTATTGCTGGTATGTACATGAACACCAGGGTACAATTACTATGTGTCATGTAAGTCATATTCTGAAGCTGCTGTCTAATGTTCTTACACAAAAGCCTTAAAACTGTACAAAGTCAATCATGTTTTAAAATAGAGTGCTTGCTGCTAACTTATTCCTGTTAGGAACGTTGACACTGTAACATTACTTGTGCAGATACCTGTAAAATTTTCTAGAATCTTTTGGAATAATACAAAAAAAAGCAATTATGTAAATGTTCTGTAACTTTTAACATTTCTCACTGTTCTCCCTTTCTACCGCCTTTCTTCTTCTTTTTTTTTTTTTTTAACAGCCTGTAATCTCCTAAACCTTACATTATTCCTCAGAGTGTGAGAAGGTGGCATGGGTTGTTGTCAGGGGGAGGGCACTTGGCAACCACAGAAAAATAAAGATGAGTAAGAAGAGAAAGGGAGTTCTCCACAAAGGCAATCTGTCTTTTTTAGCAGCTGAATCTCATGCTCCTGTTGCTCTCCCACCACCATCTTGTCACAGGAGTTTCATCATCATGTTAATGGAAACATGCATCACTGATAGCTGCAGCATTGCCATCACTAAGGGTTTTACTTGGCCAAGTGCAAACCCCAACGAGCTGTGGAAAAATGATATGGAGCTTGTACAGAAGCAGACTTTCTGGTTYCCTTTCCCGGCACTGGGCTTTTCCCAGCCGGGTAGGAAATGTGCTTTGAGCAGCTCTCAGCCTGMAGGTTGCAACTTGTGCTTCCCCTCCAGCCTAAAAACTGTGAGCCCARGGACAAGCAAAATGAATGCTGGGGCAGGGAGTTGAACTTTTTAAATTGTGTGTTACCCAGAACAGGTGAGCTGTCTCTAACTGTCCTTCCTAATAGGTGAGTCAATAATTACACCAGTAGAAAGCTACATGACTAGAAAACTGCTCTTGAGTTTTAGCTGACTTTAGATGAGGGATGAGGGAGGGAGAGATGGAAGCCAGCAAGAGGAAGCTTAGCTCAGTAGGCTCTGTGTGTCTGTCTGTCCATGGAAAAGTTYAGTGTTTTAAATCTGGTGAATGGTCATCTTTAGGGGGACACGATTTTTTGTGATAAGATTTTATTTTTGGGTATGTGTGTGAACATGTTTCAYGTTTTGTGTGACGAATCGTCTGACTTCAGACCAACAGCTTTAAAGAGTCTGATATTCCCTCCGTTTCTTTTCCTTTCTTTGCCCCTTTTCTGGTCTCTTCACTTCTTGTTTTCGTGTGATACAAACAACCCCTCAGTGCATGCATGGTAGGTGAGAGCTGAGAAAAGCCATGTCYGTGATCTGGGAAGAAGGAACCATTTTTTGAACCTGTTTCTATGAATTGACAGCTATCTGGCTCCATCTCCCTTTTATCCTGCTTCTGAGTATTGAATAAATCAATCTGCAATCTTGGAGGAGGAGACAACATTTTCTGTAAGGCGGGAAGAGGAGAGAGAAGCACTTAAAGCCTTCTGGAAGAAAACCCCACTGTTCTCATACTGCAGATGCCACCGTAGGTGTCTGTCAGCAGTGGTTAAAGCAAGTGGACTTTCTCCTTGGATTTTCAGGATTCCTATCTCCCTCCCCAAATGTGTGCCATATCTAGTGACTAGGGTCAGCACACTGGTGTCTTGTCCTCCTTCAGGATTAAACATCTTTGAGCAGGGAGTGGAACAAGCCTCATTTTGCTATCATTTTTATAGCAGCCATGCTATGATTGAAGACTTTTTTTTTTTTATGTCATTCCCTTGATTAATTTTGCTGTTATGACATGCTTTTGGAGTTGTCAATGAACCTGCTGTATTTCTGTGCTGTGTGCCTCAGAACTGCTGTCATACACATGGTGTTTGGGTCYAGAGCACAAACCCAATGGGTCTGAGTGGGATTAAAGCTGGTCGCAGAGGGATGCATATGGGAAACATGGAAGCGATGAAGGCTCGCAGGTAGCCGGTAAGGGGAAAGGAGGAGCTGCGCTATTTTTGAGGAGCTGGGAGTTATTCTCAYGGCCCCTGGGGAGGAGAGGTGCAGTGAGGTGCTGAGGCTCATACAGGTGTGAGAATGAATGCCCAAAGCTGCTGGCCCTGTGGGTTCCCAGCAGGAGTGGGTGGGAGGTGGGAGGAAGTTCACCCTGTCTTCTTGCAAGTTATCTACAGCGCTTAAATATAGAAGAAAAAAAAGTAGCAGACGCTTTTTCCCCTCTTTGCCTTTTTGATCCCTACCTTGAAGGAATAAAGCATTGGTCTGAGTGCAATGTCAAACTTCTTTGTATGTACCCACCTTGACATATTTGTTTAATGTGCTACATGGTGAAGTATGTTGCTCTTGCTGTCACTGAGGGATAAAAAAATCAAGAAGGGGTTTATTTATTAAATGATAAAGCTGCGGAAGTGATTCTGCTTTAGGTCACAAATGAGGTTTGAACTACGGGCAGGGAAACTCTTGGGTGAAACTGTCCTGGCAGGCATGTGGCTGAGTCCATGAATGTCTTACTGTGTCTTCAACTCTCCTGTTTCCCTGTTGCTCAGACTTACTTTTTTTGTTCTGTTCTTCCTCAAGCAGGACCTGTCCCTTTGATTTTTGTGTAAAGTTACTGACTCACCTATGGGAACTCTAAAACAACCAATTCATTCCCTTCCTAGCGCTTGTAAGAGTATTTTTGAATTAACCTTATGATCGTCTCTGGGCAAGTGAGATGTTTGCTGAATTCTGGATTTGCTTGAATACTGTGCACRCTACTAAAAACGTCCTTCAAGCTTTTTCTGCTGTGACTGGATGAGAAAGTGGTTTTCTTCTGCTTTGGGCAGCTTCAGATCTAGGMACTCAAATATAACCCTCTACTTTTCTCATTCGCATCGTGGCAGCGGTGTCCTCTCTCCCTGCCGCATGAGGCTGCAGAGGCTCCCTCTCGTAGCCGACGGCTGCAGGATGYGTAGCAGCTCCTTGCTCCTTGCCTGCATCCCAAGGACGTTTGGGAGAAAGGGCCATGGGCTGCGTGGCGTGTCCTGGCAGGAGCGCTACAGGTTGGGCACCCCACCTTAGCGTTAAGGGGCTGGATACGTTGGGGTTTGCCTGTTCTCTGGCTTGTGCGTGGTCTGTTTGTTCTGGTTCCATGCGGCCAAGTTGAAAGTTCAGGCTGGGCATTTAAGATCATTTATTAGAAATTATGTTTGCAGAGTAGGTGTGTTAATTGCAATAAAGGTGTTTCCAAAGTGACGGGGAGAACACCAAGCTTTCCAAACAAAACAAAAAGGTGTTAGGGGTCCTTTTTGGAAGTTTGCTAGAACATATCTGGTAAAATGAYAAGTCTGTTTGTAAATGAAGGTCTTTCATTTCATAAGATCTTACAGGGATAATTTTCATTCTTTTTGTTGTCTTTGACTATAAAAAAAAATAAAAATCCATATGAAGTCTGAATATATGCAGCTTAAATAGGATCCTGGTGCACCTCCCAGATCCATGCAGTCCCTGGGGGTGTCATGGTGATCTTCAAGGTGCATCCTTTTCCTTACGCCCTTGTTCCCAAGGGGAACAGACCTGTAGGGCATGTTGCCYACCCCAGCGTTGAAACTTAGCCCTTGCCTGAACAGATGGAGCTACGTAGTGCATGGAACTGCATACATCTTCTAAATTGCTCTTTGTTTTCAGACAAACATTGGACATCAGAAGTCAGCCCAGCTAACCTGAGTCAGCAGAATAATTATGCATATATTTAAAATAAATGCCATGTTTAGGTTTCTGCTGAGTCAAGGCCTCATAAGTGGATCCATAGCTGCTAGAAGCTGTTGATGCTATACTGAATTCAGAGGAGAGACAGCAGCTGTGGCTCTGCATGTAACCATTTTGGAAGGTTAACAAAATGCATGATTCTTAGTTGAAAAAAAAAGCATCAAGTTACTAACTTAAAAGATAACTGAATGTATATGTAAAATCTGGAGTGCATGTTGGCTTYATTTTCTGTTTTTCAGCTTGGTTATTAGTGATTAACTAGACAGGTTTCCCTTTTGCCTGTAACCTGACTGGTAGGTTTCATTTTCAGGTTCTTCATGTGACACTGTGTGTGAGCTTTGAGGAAAATGTTTGAATCCAAGCGGATTTGTGAAAAGGAGTTACRTGTAACGCTCCCAATAATATAACACGGGTTAATGTGAAAACTGAGTTTTATTTCTAAGCCATTCATAGAAGTTTCTGCACAGTGCCCTTAATATTCACAAAACCTTTCATCTTGTGTCCCATCAACATTGAGCATCCAAACTCACAACTTCTACTTTTGAGTATGCAGCAGTTTTGGAAAGTATTCTTACTTTTAATGAAGTTGARAGAGTAGAACATGATTATTAATTTACTGTAATACTGCCAAAAGTGCTTTTTCTTCCCCTCCTCCTGGTTAGCAAAGATGACCTGTTTGTGTTTTAGAGCCTTTGCAGCTGTTTTTGTGTTGCACTCTGGTCTTTGAAACTGTAATGTTATTATACTCCTCTCAAGGATGATTGCAAAAACCCCGTGACTCTTAACTGAAAAACATAAAGCTCTTCAACATAATTATAACCAAAGAAGATCTCACTTCTTAAAGCAAATGCTGACCTTCTCATTCAAGTACTTCGCACTCTTTGTATACTTGGGACTTGCCCTGTCTGGAGTGGCAGGCTGGGGAGGGAGGACCCCTGGCCAGACCCGTTCTCTGCCAGGAGATAGCCTTATTCCTCTAAATTGATCAAGTGTGGAATGATGACTGAAGTGGGAGCCAGGACTGACTGTGGAGTCAGTATGATACAGCTCAGGAGGGAAGCTAATGAGCAAATTATCCTTATCTGTTGCAGGGAAAAAATCCTGTGTGGATGAGGCCATGGTGCCTGTGGGGGTTCTTTGGTGTTTTTTTCTACCCCACCCCCACCCCCGCAACCTTATAATACAAGCTCCACTTTATAAAAATTCAGTGAAGACATGTTGCAAAGTCAGTGACCAGAGATATTTCTTTGATTTATTTTCATTCCTTGAGTTTTGAATGCCTCTTGATAGTTYCCCTCTTTTTGACAGCAAGCCAGGTTTATTGCAAAACTTTATATATAAAGTTTTTTAATTAAAATACACTTATCATGGTTAATCTTTTTGATGTTCTTCCACATTGCATCAGCAATTAGTTTTTCATTTAATTAACAATCTATTAATGTAATTGCAGTAGAGAACATCAAAAAGCACTGTGGTTACTAATGCAGCACCCGCCTAGAGTTTTGCAAGTTCGAGTTCCCTCTTCCCTGCAAAGGGATGAGCTTTGTGCCACTTCATCAGCTTGACCAGAGTTTGACAGTTGTCTGTGTTGTGCACTTTCTCGGAAGCACAGGTTAACATGTTCTCACCTAGGAATCTGCAAGATAAAAAAAATTCCTAAACTGGTTTAAGTCTCTTAAAATAAAACTGTATGGTAAATAACTGGGAGTTTCATTTGCAACAGCTCATCAGGAAGCAAAGCTAATGCGTTTGTCTTTATCAGCAATGGAAGAAGTCAAAATAGTCTAGTCCAAACTGCTCGTTCTCTTGTCTTGGCACTGATGATAATGTCTGAACTCTAGGAATGCTGGAATACCAGTTTGACTTTTTTTATTTTCCTTTCTGTGTCAATTTTGTGTCCTGCAATTTCTCACCATGCGCACCTGCCTGACAGCTGAGGCTCTGGGTAAGTCTGTGCCATGCTGTAACCCTGGTGGCTGGTTTATTGTAGCCCTTGCTGTGGCCTCTTTATGGTGTCTGGTCTCCACTAACTGCCTAGACTTTAATTTCTAATGAAGCTAAAATATCACCTAATCTTAATGAACAAACCATCTTTTGATTTACTTTCTTTTGACATCTAATTGGAACACTGTAAAAGAAGAAAATCAGTATTGTAGATAAACCTCTGGTTTATTTTAGAAAGGGATTAACATGGGCTGATAAATCATGTCRCAGTTGGGAGAGAAGTTAAATGGAATAGACACGTCATCAAGGTGATGTTCAAATAATTGAATATCTTATTGTTAATATGACTTTTAAAGTCTAGAGCTTAAAGTCCTTAGTGTTGTTTTTTGTAAACCTGTGATCCAAGTCCCCCTTTTTTCTGAAGATCGCATGCACCTTTCTTAACTGATAGATAAGAAATCACTATATTTAACTTCATACTGGGGAAGGGGTGGAAATCAGCATCACAATTGTCTCCTGCTGCCTGATCACATCTCAAATCTGTTTAAATTGGAGTGCTGTTTCAGTTGTATTGCAGATTTAAAGTAGCTGCCTTGAGATCTTCTTGTGAATGAAAAGCAGTGTTTCTGAATTTGAGAGAAATAATCGTACCTCCACTTGTAGGTGTAATGGTGTAGGTGTTKCCCTTTGGAGAAGCCTAGATTGATTAGATTGGGAGACTCTCAACYGAGGTGCCTCAACTGGGCTCCTGGAGCTGGGCACTGTGGTGCCTGCTGCTTGTCCCCTTTTTTGAAACCACACTTAGTGTTTTTCCTGGTTTGTAATTCAATCTGGAAGTTTCCTTTGGTAACTTGGAACTTTTTTTTTAAGGGACAGCTTAGCACTTTTGAACATTAGCAGCTAATTCAGATCTCCAGTAGCCACCAGAAAGACTCAGATTTGGTTGCTGAAGGGGTCTGAAGTTAACCCSAGCAATGAGGTTTTCCACCTTTCTGTAAACGGTGGCGGAATTCTTCCGTTCTCAGCCTAGATCCATATTCATTTATTTGTTGGCTTTACTGTGCAGGACTTTGAGGGGTTATTCATCCTGGCAGCTGAAGCAGGTATGGTCTTGTAAAGAAGGTGATTTGGGAATGAATGACTTGGGAGCCTGCTTTGGTTTGTACGAGTAGAGATGTACTCAGCGTTGTCYCATACAGTGTAAATTCTGGCACTTTGTAAAGTATCCAATATTGAATATCCCCGTTCTGTGCAGACACCTAAAAAAGTGCAAGGGAGCACTCTTTAAGTGAGAATGTGGAAAATAATAATTTCACCAATATTTGCTGCATTACTTTATCAATAGCACCATTAACTCCAGCAGTCAGACTTGCACTGAGAGCATTTAAAAATCATTGTTCTCCTTTGCTGTTGCTGACAGCTTTGCTAGTTTAAGTTGTCTTATAAAATATAGGCATGAAATTGGGTTGAAAATTAGATTTACCTTTTTCCTTCTCCCTAATACGTTTCCTTTACTAAAGTTCTTTTCGAACAATGGTTATTTAAGAAGCTRCATGAGGTTTTCAGCCAGGATTCACACAGAACACTGTAAAACTGAGGTTTTAATGCATGTCGGCCTTTTAAAGCTCTTGCACGTCATGGTAATGATGTGAAGCACCTTCTCTGAAGGTAACATATTAAGACTGTCCTTGGAGTAGCAGTGGATTCACGTTAATATTGATGAGAAGCAGTTCAGCTCTCTGCAGTTCATTAGCTGTTACTTGCCCATGTCAAGCTGCAAGTCCCCGGGCTGTTGGAGCATGGTGCTGTTGGAGAAGTCAGTCCACAGCTTCTGGTCTTKCATTTCTGCTCCTCTGCAAAACCAGAGCTCCGCTTTGAGAAAGGCTGGATTTGAATTTCTTCTCGGTTTTCAGATTGTTGACTCGTTCTTCCGAGTGCAACCGGACGTGCTCTGCAGACCCATCCCTACATCACGTGCATGTCTGGTTGCAGACCAGAGACCTRTGACTACATTTGATGCTTTTGACCATTGCTAATGCTGATTGCTTTGGTGGGTCATTCAAATCTGTCTGCAGCTGGGGTAGGAGTGTCCTTGCAGGTGCACTTTTACAGCTGCTCCATGATGAGACTGTTCTGGAACTGTTTTCTGTCATTACGATAGTTGTGTTGGTTTGGAAATGTTTCTGAATGGGTAACCTAAAGGCCAGAGGATGTAGGCTGGAGAGAATAATCAGTTGCTGATGTTCCTTATGAAAGTGTGCTTCATCTCCACAGCAAAAATAGTGCAATCAGTTGTCAGGGATGCCATAGGCAAGTGACCTTCTCCTCGTAATTCAAAGGGGAAAAGAACTGCATTGCTTTCCAGTGGTCGATGTTCCCTTCTGAGATAAGTAGTGGATTCAAACTAGCAGAGACCCAAGGTGGGTGAGGAGCAGAGGTGATCGGCAGTTAGCTCTCACATCCTCGGTGTCCTCTGGGTGTAGGAGTGCTGTCAAGGGGCTGTGCTCTGCTTTGCTTAGCGAAGGAAACTGGTTAAATTGGGCAGAGATCTCATCCCTCAAATTCCTGAGCTGTCTGAGTGCCATGGGAGGCAGCTGGCAATTCAGGGAGTGGGAAGAGTTATGCCTGATTTCAAAAGACTTGCTAGATTGATGTCTGCATTATGGAGCTTTCAAAGGATGTTAATAAAGCTTTCCTGTTCCTAAAAGATGAGTTGCAAGGAAGCATCAGGAGAGAGCTGTATTCATGCCATGTAAACATCTGACTTSAGAGCCTCATCTGAACGGTTCACCTAAGCTTGTTTCCTGCTCTGAATTATACCCCGGACAGCTTGTGTATTTTCACTGACTAYATAGGTGCCCAAGAGCCATAGCATAAAAACGGGTCTGTGAAAGTAGTGAGGAGATGGTATGTCTGTTAAGGTCCTGACTCACTTAAAGGAATAAAATGGAAACTTTGTASAGGTACAGAGGGTGTTGGAGAGCAATGCAGTTTTACGTGCACTTTTGCCGAAGGGTTACAATACACAGCTTGAACATTATCCTGATAACTTTGTTGAAATGAGTGAGTTACACAGCTGTAAATGAGATTTTTGCCCCATGTTTTGGGTGGTCTTGTTGCTCTAGTCCAAGATGTGGTGCTCTGTGAGGTCCATTTAAATTACCAAAGTTCACTATAATTGAACCCACTTTATCAATGGAGTTCAGTTGCTTTCTAAGTGTGTGTCTTCTCACTGCGTAGGCGAATGCATTTACCAAGGATTTACTGCATTCAGTGCATGATGATACAGTGGAGCAGCTGAACGTTTACAGCAGTTCTCCAGAGCTGTGTGATTTAGTTCGCAACTAATGTATTTTGCATTTGGTACATCTAAGCTAGTGAGCCAGTATCTAGGTTTAAACAATGTGAGATTCTTTCACCTGTTCWTATTTCCAAGCAGCTCTCAAAATAAGGGGTCTGAGCAATAATGCAAGTCTTGGTTTCATACGGAATTTGAAAGAACAACTCCAGAGAAGTATAACATGTTTAATAGCTGCATCTGACAGCAAAGGAGAGTATGGGGAAGGGCCTGAAATGTACAGAATGGTCTTCAAGCAGAAGGGCCCAGTTTGTCTCCCAAGGATGACAGATGAGAAGGCACAGGTCCTTCAGGGAGTTATTCAAAGCTCTTCTATAACTTGTTTCTGGCAGATGCTAATTTTGAGAGAGGAAGCAGGTGACTGCAACTTCAGAGTCAGTTATTTTTGAAGGTATTTGCTTCCAAAACAGTTTTAGGACAACACTGCACCGGTCAGCCTGATCTAGAGGATCAGACACTGGGTGTTCCTGCTGGCAGTTKGGTACCCGGGTGGCCCTGGCAGTGGCTGTGCCAGTGCTGCACTGCACGTGATTGTTCGAGGATGCATCTCAGAGCTCTGCTTGTGGGTATCTGTGCAGTTTTATCTGGACTATGTCTGACTCTGTACAGAGGAGATTTGGATATATCCAGTCCGTAATGCCGCTAAGCCAGCGTGATCCTCTTTGCTTCCATCGCTGCTCTCTTTCCTGCGGCTCTGGCTGTGTATCAGTGGAGGGGAGCTGATGGCTTCACCTCACTCTGGAGTACTGAAGAAATACATATGATAATAAGGCAAAGGTCTTCCTTTGTAACCCTGACCTTGAGTCTCTGCATTGTGTACTACACACTTCAAGAGACTTTTTTCTTCCTCTTGCTCGTAGCTTTAAATCCTCCATGCAGAAAGGTTATTGTCCATAAAAATTGATTTTGGGTAGCTGCTTGTAACTCACCCACCATTTTTCAATGTTATCTTCCTGATATTTAGCAACAGTGGCATGGATATGTACCTGGATACTTAATTTGCATGTGATGGTGTTTCTGGGAGATTTTGAGACAAATTTACACAACTGAGATTCTTTAAAATATTTAGGGGTGTAAGCTGCATGAAAACATCTTGCAACTGCAACATTGTTGGCTCAGTAATACTACAGCTAAGTAGCAGCTCTTTATTCCTAGAGGAATAAATTTTTGGCATGATGCAGAGTAAGCAGTTGGTGCAGAATAAGGTACTTAACTGTCACAGAAAGCTTTGGTATTATGAGTTGACTATAATTAACACAGTGAAGCTTTTTGATTGCAAAACATTGGATTTTTTTTTATTTCCATAGACAAATACTGGACATTAATATGTATTTGAGATGTTGATAGGGTTTTTTTTGTTTGTTTGGACTTTGGAACGAAGAAAACTGTTTTAGCAGTTGCTTGTGTAGAGTACTTGAAGCCGGTGGTCCGATGATCAGTAACATGTCCTTAATACCATCTCATACAGGAGATTCGTTCACTCATTTACTGACTCCACGAAGTTTTCATTAGGACCTTGCTAAGCACAAAAGTAGGAAGGAAGAGGAATATACCTGGGGTTAGTGATTAATAYTCTCCCATAGCAAGATGTTGATTTTCAGCAAGGATGATTTGAAAGATTTCTATAGCTAACACTTTGAGAAAGTCCTTATGTGAAATGCTGCCTTTGCCTTGTTGAAACCTTTTGAATTGAGCTGGATTTCTATTCTATGCAAAAGGGGAAAAAACCAAATAGTTGATTTAATTGGGAAAAAAAACCTTACTAATTTGAATTAAAGGAAAATACTGTTTGAAACTTGAATTGCAAAAGCACAATCCAGTAGCAGTTCTGGCTGAAAATAAATCTTCCTCTATGGAGATTCACAGTTTTGACAAAATGTACTCTTGATTGTTTCCTGCATACAGGACGGGGTGACATTCAGCCCCAGTTGGATAGCGCTTTACAAGATGTCAATGATAAGTACCTGCTGCTTGAAGAAACCGAGAAGCAAGCTGTCAGAAAAGCTCTGATCGAGGAGCGCGGTCGATTCTGTACTTTCATCTCGATGCTGCGGCCCGTGATAGTAAGAGCTCTCCGTTTTAAGTCGGTACAATTCACAAATTAGATAAGTGGCCAAAAGCCTCTAAAAAGAGTAGCTCATTATGTCTTAGGAATTAATTTCTAGAGCCAAAATTCAACTTGCATCTCTGCCTAGGAGGTGGTGAGAGTTGGGACCTTTCTTGTAGKCATTTGGAGTAATTCAGTGATGGAAGACACTGAATACTTTCAAGATTACTAATGGGGAAACAATGGTCACAAAGACTTAAGTGGGCTTGAGTTCCCTCTGCATCCTGACCTGAGACATTGCTAATGCAGTTTTTTCCACTGCTTTTTTCCTTAACATCACATTTTAATATAAATCTTCCTTACTCCTACTCCAGTGCTAGGACTGATAAGTGTTTCAAGACCTCCCCTGTGTATATAATGACATTATCTGACAGATTGCAGGCTGCTTCCATGCAGTTTTCTGGCAGCTCTTTTCCTCCTACATGACAGCTTTTTCAGTTCATTGAAAAGGTTTGAGTATATTTTCATCATCTCAGGTTGTCTGAAGCCCGGCGATGAATTATTTGTGGCTTTGTGCAAGCATGATGCATTTCTTAAGGGTCTCCAGCGTACTGGGAAAATGTTCCCGGTGCTTGTTTACAAAGAGCATCAGTCTCAACAGAAAACCATGGTTAGAGAAGTAGGGAGGTGATGGCTGAGCCGGAGGAGGTGAATTCCAGACTCTGAGGACCTGGATGAAATTACCATGGTAGCTAAGGGATTACTATGGTAACTTACAGTGCAGGAATCATTTGAGTTAGCTGTTGATGTAGCTTGAGCCAGAATGAATCACAGATGTATTAATGCTCTGTACCTGTGTAGTGCCTTTATCTCAAAGTTTCCAAAAACTAGCAAAAAGTACGAATTTAACCCCTGTTTACGTTCAAGGTTAAAATCCTTAGGGCACATTAGTGAGTATACATAGAGGAGTTAAATCTTTTCCAAATGCAGCAAGAATTACACTTTTTTTCTGAAGATGTCACAAAAAGAATGCTGAGACTTATTTATCTCATTGATGAGGGAAAAGATTTCTGGGGCTCAGAACTTAAAGCAATCTTGAAGTGTAGTTATAAAACTCTAAATTAATATTTTCAATCTTCTTTCATAAGAAGTGATTGCTTAATGGGCAAAGAAAAAGCGGCTCCGCTGGGCATTCCCACAGTCATCAGCAAAAAGAAAAAGGTCATGTACTGTGTTATGGGTCTGTGTTTTAAAACCAAGGCTGTGACTAGCCTTAYTCTTTTGTCTTTTCAGGAAGAAGAAATATCAATGCTAGGAGAAATAACCCATTTACAAACCATATCAGATGACCTGAAAAGTCTCACCATGGATCCGCACAAATTGCCATCTTCAAGTGAACAGGTTAGCTCTTGTTACCTGGAAAACGTTTTCATTGTAGCTTGTACCGGTTTTCCTTTTGTGTTATGAGGAATATTGGCTACTATCATTTAGTGGCTTAATGTTACGTTTTGTAGATGCTTCACTGCAACAAGGTCATTTTTAACATAAGCAATTTGAAAAAAATTGATTTTGAAGTACCAACTGAGTGCTCCTGAAGTATTTGGTGAGACCAGTGTGAAGTCGTAGCAGTAACACTTTGAAGTATATGAAGGTGCCCAATTTCTGCTGAGGGTACATGAGGAATGAGTGTCATCTCCTCGCCCTACATTTGAGCATCCCTGTCTTTATGTGGTCGCAAGATTGCTGGGATTAGATAGCTTGATGGGAGTCTAACATTTGAGCATTTTTCCATGCTGTCCTTAAAATGCATAGGAAAATGTGTATAATTAAATAACTCCATATAGGACCTTTTTCTCCAACCCTGCTGTGTGAACTCAGTTTTCTTGTCATACCTTAATCACCTTATAGTTGACCTAGAATTGTAAAGGAGGGAGGCTCTGCTGTGGTTGAATATTGGATCTTTGATTAATTTTTTAAAATGCAACAGTTTTTAAACTCTAAGACTGTAATAGTTTTTTTAAGGAAAAAAAAMCAACAAAACAAAACAGCTTACAGCATSCATAAAATAAATCTCCAGTTTACTTTTTAARGATTTTTTCCATTCAAATCTGAACTTTCCTTCTGCAATAGYAGCCCTAGTGTTGAAGTATGGTAGTTCCTGGAAAGCCAAGAATGAAGCTGACTCTGCTGTGTAATATACACAGTGTAATTCTGGAAGAGAACTGAGACTGAATCAATTGGCACTGAAAGTTTGTAGTGGTGACTAATGTTGTATGACAAGCAGATGCTTTCTGTTAATGGGGGAAAAAAATTTTCCATGTCCTTGATGCTATTTGATTATCTTTCATCAGGTAATTTTAGATTTGAAAGGTTCTGATTACAGCTGGTCTTATCAGACTCCTCCATCCTCTCCCAGTACTACCATGTCCAGAAAATCTAGTGTTTGCAGGTAAGTAGACTGGTAATACTTAATTTTAACCTGTTTGGGGGCAAAGGGAGGCAAGTTCAGACTGTGGTACAGATTTGTATGCATACTTAAATAACAACTCTTAATGAAATCAATCCCTCATGGTCTTTCTCTGTTTAAGTGTGTGACTGGGAATATTAAAAAGGATGGGCATGACTGAACAGCGTTTAAACTCAAGACAACTTGAAGATGCTTTTGATTCAGATTTCAGATCCATTTCAGATCAAAGAGCAGACTGTACTGATCTAAGCTCTGAGATTGTTCATTCATAATTTCCTTTTCTGTTTTTCATGTGATGACTTTTTAGATTATTCTAAGTAGCTGTTACTAATCAGTAAGTTAAACTGTTTGAAAAGGAAAAACATCCTTGGCAATTGCCCGATCAGTCTGGTAGATGGAAATGCTTTTTTGATACAAGATTTTTGACTGTTTAATGCTGTCTAATGCTGTCCTGAAATATGTTGGAACACTGGATTCTGTCTATGCTTTCTCCGTAAAAACTGTTTTCTCTCATAAAACAGTTTATTAGCATGTTGCCACCATACCCTGGTGTCTACATTTACTCTTTCCTTTTACTGAAAAGGAAGATATCCTGTTGTGTATTCTGCTCAACCCCTTTCTAGCTTCTCTCGAATGATTACCTTTTAGTTTGCTTTATGAATAATGTCCTACAGGTTCCCTGTGTATGAGCAAAGTTACCTATAGCATGTCAGAGCAAGTGAACATGACTTCTTCTATGTACCTACTTGTCTCTGCATGCRGATATATATAAAAAAACTTCAGTASTTTTATATATATATGTGAAAACGTGTATTTAGAACAATGAGCACAGGCTTAAAGATGCAATATCCTGAAACTGTAAAAGAAAATGGCAGAAGAAATAATAATCCATCATCTGTTCCTCATCAACCTCATCTTCTTGTGTGGTAAAACCTGTATGGCAACAGACCGTTGTGTATGGGTAAAATAAGGCAGAGCTCCTCTTCCCCTGCTCCAAGCCGACTGGTGCATCTTGTGTGTTACACGGAATTTGTGAGCGGGAGGTGCAGTCCTCACCCGTGTATCCTGTAGAGCCTTCCCTTCAGCCAGCCAGTGGGCTCCTGCCAACGAAGGTAGGAAGCTGCCTTCAGATTGATGCATCCTGCTAGTCCTGCTCAGCCACCCCAGCAGGAAACTTCAAAGGCTCCCACGTGCAGCTGGCATGTCGTTGCTGTCATTCATGGATACTGGAGATTAAAAACGAATCTCTTTGAAAAATCAAATATTTTTTTAATGGATATTAATTTGGGGTTTTAATTCTCTGATTGTTTTTCTTACTAACTAAAGCTGCATAACTAGAGGCTTGACTTTACTCAGTATTCTGTCACATGCTTTTTTTCTGGTAGAAAGCCTTCATGTGAGTGAAACTTGTCCCAGGTAYTCTGAAGCATGGAGTTTTGGTGATGCTTTCAAAAGTCTCACACGTTGGCCTGCTGACTGACTGCAACAGCATGCCTTGAGGCAAACTTTTAGATGAACTGTGATGCCTTTGGACCCCCTGCTAGAGATCCCATTGAAAATTTGGGCCMTGGTGCAAGAGCAACAAGGTGTAAGACAGGAATAGGATAAAGCCATCGGCACACATTTTTTGTGCAAATGCTAGAGAGGGCATGTAGCGATCCCTTCATCCCTAACCTGACTTCGAACTCTGAGTGGTTAAAGAATTTGATCGTTTGAGTGAAATTGAAGGTAAAATGCCATTTTCTCTCTGGTCACAAGGGATACTGCAGCTGCTTATGGTTCTTTACTGATATATATGTGCATATATATATTTAAATTTAATTTGTCAACATTTTTTCTTTTCTGGTTTATGCTGCCTGTTGCTAGAGACATGTGGAATGTTAATTGTACTGTATATGGGTCTCTTCCCACCCCACCCTTGTGTTTTTTCCTCTCCCCTTTCCTTTCTTTGTTCCTTTTGTCTCTCACAGCAGTCTGAACAGCGTTAACAGTAGTGATTCCCGGTCCAGTGGCTCGCACTCGCACTCACCTAGTTCACACTATCGCTATCGCAGCTCCAATCTGCCTCAGCAGGCACCCATGAGGCTGTCCAGTGTGTCCTCCCATGATTCTGGATTCATGTCCCAGGATGCTTTCCAGTCCAAATCGCCATCCCCCATGCCACCAGAAGCACCTAACCAGGTACGTGCAAGCATGAGAACAAAAACCTGAGCGTGAGCTGGACTCTCTAACGTGGCTCACTTTTCACAAAAAGGATCTGGTGTGGTTTTGGGAGTCAGGTTAAACACTGAGGGTAAGGTTTATCTCACTGCACTTCATCCATCTAAAAGTTGGGCCTCTAGCTGGAGTGATTTATACTGCTTTTGCAGTTAGCGCTGAAGAAAGGGGTGAGTCGCTCTTGGGGGATTTGGTTTTCACTCTGGCCCTGGAGGGAGCCTAGATGCCTAACTTTCAGATACATACAGATGAGAAGAGCAAGAAGTCCCACCTTACAGGAGGGAATAATATTCACTTTACTCACTGAGGTTACCGGTTAATACCCTGCAGAGATTGCAAGTTGTCCATATCTGGTGGCTGTTCACTGTTTAATGGACAAATATCAGTGCCAGAACAGCCTTCTGACAGCCTTAGTATTGATACTGGTGCCTTCAGCATCAGAGAGATGGCTTTTATGCCTCGCCTGCAAAGGGCCTGGAATACTCAAAATGCCGTTAGCAGTATCATATGAAATGGGTTTTGCCACTTTTTATGACATCCCTTTCTGTGGATAGGCTTGCTCTTTTTGACTTTCAATTGAGCACCTTGCAGAAATAAGGTTTCTGCATGAAAATGAGAGGTATTTTTAATTCTTTATGGAACTCATAAGAAATGAGTGTTTGTGTAGTCATATATGATAATGTCCTGAACCCAATTAGACTAAGAGGATTTCACTATAAATATAAGCAAAACTTTTCCAGAGCACTTTTTGGTCTGCAGAAGGAAGTTGCTGCTCTATTGGCTCATGGCATCATTCCTATAAATGGAATGGCCACCTGCAGGCAGAGGTTTGCATGCCTCCATGGCATGTATCKTCCAGCAACTGAATTCTCTTTTCTGTTCTGGGTTTTTTAAATCACACAGCAACTGCAATATTTTTTAAACAAGGGTGATCTGCCATCTCACATTATAAATCCCATCGTAAATCTTAGTTACAAACTGAGGTGGACTTAATATCCTGTTGTTGAGTATCACTCATTTTTAATACACCCTGAGGTCACTAGAGAAGATTGTCCTTTAGTTTAATAAATGTAGTTGCACTCCTTTTCATCTGTTGGGGAGTAGATGGTTTTGTAGGCGATGAAAACTTTAATCCTCACAGTCAGCAAGCAGCCAACAATCTCAGTGTTAGCAGTTACCAAGTGTCACCTGCACACTTAAGTTACTCCTAGACCASCTTTGACAGTACACAGACCCTTACTTTTTGCAGAACATTTAGTGAGTTCACCCTTAGTGAAATTTTTAGGGTATCATCCAAAACAGCACTGGTTCATTTAGGCTTGGAACGTGTTATCAAGGGAAGCTCAACAGTTTTTTAATATATTTACCTCTTTCATTTTAATAGAAATGCTTTGTTTTCAAATGAATACATCTTCTGCACTGTCCCCAGTCTGGACACATCAGCATTTTTTTTATAGATGGCATCCTGAAGAACTTTGTGCACACTAATAAAATGAAGGTTTTGTTTAGATTGGCTATGGCTAACCTAAGTGAAATGCAAAAAAGTAAATGAGCAATAATAAAGTAAACTGGAATAGAAACAAGGTAAGGAAGTTGACTTTTAAGATATGTACATGAGTTATACATGCTAGCATCATCTTTGGYTTTCATAGTATCCACTGCACCTGCATAGAAGGGCAGTAAACTACATGATGATGCTGTGTTTGCAGATGGGGATGTAACTTWGCAATTGCCCTTAGCATGAAAGAAACCCAACACCTCTCTTTGCAAGTTCCCCTGTTAAGCAAGGGAGAGAACTTTGGCCGGTATCAGCTGGCAGGAAATCCTGAAAGTTGATGGGAGTCATGCTGATTTACACCAGCTAAGTTCATATGCTTTCACTTCATTTTAGAAACTGTCCATAAAGTTGCAAACTGATCCAAGCATCACTTGAGCTATTCATGAGCTGTAGAAGGCTGCAGCAGTGTGGCATTGACTTGACAAGTGTAGTGTGTTGGTATAACAAATAGGTATGTGCTCTGTATGTCTCTAGTTCTGTATACCTTTACGTGGAGGAAAAGGTAACAGATCATTGCCTGGCCGCTTCGTCTTTGCTTAAGTGTCTTGCTTTGTATGTTCAGCACTAAGTAAAATGTGTGTGTTGTGCTGACAGATAATTGTGACCGTGAGCTTACTGAGAAGCTGTTCAATTTACAGCATTATTTCTTGTTGTGTGTCTCTAACCAACTGACRGATCTTGCTTGTGGTATTGTGCTTTTGAGGCTCAGTGGTGGGTGGAGAAGAGCAGCATATCGACTGCTGACTGTTTCTAAAACACTGATGTCATTGTTTCTAGTAGTGACACTGAGAARGCAGAAAAGCAAGCTCTGGAATCAMCAAAGGAAATTAAAAGCTATATATCTTGCACAGGTGGACACTTTGCTGATGTTTGCTAGGTACATGCTGTAGCTTCTACTGGCAGCAGTAGTTTTGAAGGCAACAAAGCCCATTTTCTTTTAATAAGAGTTAAAAAAAAAAAGAAGGGGGCCACATAAAATTCCCATGTTATAGGAATGAGACTATATAAGCTATGTGAAGCTTTTATGCTCTCACCTACATTTTAGACAAGCAACTGTCACTGAAAATTAAACTGAATTTATTCAAAAATGGGGGGGAAGGGGAAATCTCAAACAAGGATTAAGTAGAGATTTAAACAAGATACAGACTATAGCAGAGGAGAGATGACTGGCAAAATGAAAACTGCTTTTCAGCCTAGAGTTGCTGAGTAGTAAGTCTTTACAGTTATCACACTCTGCATAGAAGATAGAAAAAGAGCAATTATAAAACCAGCCTCTGCCCTTACCCTGGTTTAGTACAATCTCTTTTCTGCAGCGTTGCTGTTAACATCACTGGGAGTAAAAGCGTTAGCCCATATCAGCCCATATCAGATAACTGTACATG
>JASVER010000004.1:677886-757802 GCA_030449065.1 Oceanodroma leucorhoa
AGCCCCATACTAGCTACTGTGAAGAAAATTAACTCTAACCCAGCCAAAACAAGCACAACATGTGGAAAGGTCACTTTATGCTTTAATCTTAATTAGGCAAGTGCTTTGGGGTATAGCTGAACAGCTGAAAAGCATCACAGGTCTCTTTCTGGAGTGGAACAGCTTCTCTAAATGCCAGACTTGAGGTCAGCCCTGGCCAGGGTTGCCGATGGCATGTACTGACACCATGTAAAGCCCTTCTGACAGACCTCCTGCTGGCAGCACAGAGTAGCTCTTGGATGAACATCCAACATGGCTAAACCTACACTTTGCCCTACGTAGTAGACAAAGGCCTGAGAGTATCTGTGAGGAAGTAGTATGGTTGTAATACAGTTATGTTTCATTTAGGGGGATGATACTAGAAGGATCCACTGGACTTGGAGTGAACACGCAGGGGAGGAAACAATTATACAGTTGGATTTTAGAGGCTGCTTATGACTTGGTGGGGATGAAAGCAAGGGGAGAGAAAGAGAAAGAAGCAGATGAAGGAAAAAAAACYTGATGTTCTGCCAAACAGCAGAGGACTAAGTCTTTATTGTTAGAATATTCTGGAAATTGCTTTCCCTAAACAGTGAAGTAGAGGAAACTAGATATGAACTTGCTTCCACATGTGCAAATTAGCAAGCTGGAAAGATTCTGCTTTTGAGGAAACTCCATTGCTTGAAATAGCTTGAAGTTAGACTAGGGAAAGTGCATGGTTAAAACTATTCGGTTTTCCATGTAAATTAAGAAATGCTCCGAAATTAGACCTTAAAAAACCCCCAACAAACAACTGAAATGTATCTGTCAGTTATCACCAGGTGTTTTTCTCCTAAATTTCCTTTTCAAATTAGGTTTCCCAAGGGTTTGTCCCTAACTAGAAAAAAGGGGTCAGTAGAGACATGTTCCTGGAAGTGAGACAAATTGAGGAGGTGATCTTGAGTCACTATCCAAAGCTTTTTGAAAGGTAACTGGGGAGTCTTCCACTGACTGCAGAGGGACATTGGACTAAGCTCTTCATTAGGATTTGGTCTCCTGGGAAAACCTTGCCCAGGAAGCCCTGTCTAGCGGTTGAGGAACGGAAGGCGTTAAGAAAGCAATACTATATTTGAATGGAAAACATAGTAAACAAAGGATGTAAGTAATCCAAGATAACTGCRGTCCTTTTATAGGTCAGTAGGACAACAGATGGAAAAAATAATTATACAGCCCAGTAGCCCAAAATGCAGCCTTTTTTTTTTTTGCTGGAATTCATACATACCACACCAAGCAGCAGGACACTATCCAAGGACAAGCCATGGCACAATGTCTGAGAGRCCAGATACCAAGATACATATGTATAACGTACATTTGAGAAACTGGTTGTTACTGTGCAGAGCACAGTTTTGGCTTTCTGCTGATACTGTTAATTTTAAGCTTTTTCTCAGAAGAGGTGGTTTGAGAGYGGAGCAGAACCACCAGTATCGCAGCTGTGGAAAAAAAATATAATCTTCCGGGGTTAAAATAGCTAAAATRAAAGAACTAATTTTGAAAATTATTCAAACTAAACAATCAATTTAAAAAGGAATTGACTAAAATAAGTTGAAAAAATCCCATAGTCAAATTTCTCACTCCATGGGATGTGGAGTAGAAATTGCTTTGCCCGGTGTTTGCCTGCGCGTGTGCTCCCAGGAGTGCGTGTGCTGGTGGGTGCACATCTAGAACAAGCACTGAAAAGTGTGTAGACTTTTTGCCCAAGCAGTAACTGTGCAGTTTCTGTTTTCAGCCCCTCGTGTACTTTCTGCTAAGAAATGAAGGGTGGTCTGTGCTTGCCACACCTAAGTCCAACCATTCAAGACTGTTTCTGCAGCCTGATCCAGGCAGCCTGTGACCTGCTGCCGCTTGTGTTTTCTTTGCACTTTTCCTTCAGGAGTTCAGTATTCTTCTGCCTCCCTCTCCACTGTTTTCTCGCTGTTGTAATCCTTTTTTTAGCAAGACCAGAGGMTCACCTTCCCTGTGCCATGCAAGGTTCTCAAGATGAGGAGACTTTGTTTGCCTACCACCACCTCTTGCGTTTCCTTCAACTACCAAGATGTTTTCCCCGTGGCATCTCGGCTCATCCTTTGTCTAGCTTTGCCTGCTGAAAATGGCCACGCTGAGTTAGTGGGAGAGTCCGTCCTTTMATCTTTCTTTCACCTTGGAGTCACTTCATTGCAAAAATAAGTTCAGCACTTCCAATCTTTTTTCCCCATACACCAAATAAATTGAACAATTCCTTGCATCTTCGAAATTTGCATTTTTGGCCTTTTTCCATCTAGTTGCTACATGCAGCGTTATTGCTAATAAACCTCATTTGTGACCCATTTCTACCATTGCTTGACATAATCTCTTGAAGTTTCTGGCTTGTAAAAAGGAATAGTCTTATTGGGTGTAAACTCCAAATTCTCACTTGTCATCGTCAGGGCATCTGCAGAAAAACAAGGTGGTGCGGTACCGTGTTTGGAACTCTGACCTTCACTGTCTGTCCTGCCATGTGCAGGGGATGTAGACCCAGGAGGGTCTTTCGGGCCATAAGCGTGACGTTTCAGAAAGCATTTTCTGAAATTACATTTTTCTCTCTTTTTTTTTTTTTCCCTGGCCAAAGTGTAACTAGTGTGAATGTTCTCATGGGGCTTTTCAAACAGTTTCTTGTGCTGAGCTACCTAGAACATCAGGCAGAACTTGGAGTTTTAAAAGCTAAGTTTCTATAATGTATTTTTTTCTAAGGATAGAAAAAATAGGCTCATCTCCATTTAGTGTACTGTAGTTATGTCTGATGGCAGAGTCAACTGCAGCTCATGTTTGTCGGTATTCTTATTTTTAGAGGTTTTTCTCCTGTAAAAGGAGTTTCATTAAATCAAGAATGTGACAAGTTCCACAAAACATCAAGCCACTGCATCATCAGGTACCCCATCAGGTACCAAAGTATGCACTTTTCGCTCCTTTCCTTAACAGCTACATGTCATTTGTTGTAGTTTCTTCTGATCTTATGTTCACCTCAGCTCTTCTGCACTTTGAATGCAAGCCTTGTTAGCTGAGCTTACGTGTACCCTAAAAGCATTTGACAGGTCACCCACAGATCTAATCTCACGTCAGCATAAGACAGGATGTGCATTATTTCTATAAAATAATCCACCACATTACGTGCTTTTTTTTTTAACAGCCTTTGCAAAGACTTCTTTAAATCGACAGTTTGCTGATAAGCTCAGGATTGGGTATTGGCTTGTATTGATCTTGTATTGGCTTCTCAACAGCCCCAACAGTCTTCACCAAAATCCTTATGGTGATGGTGTCCCATCTCAGGAGAYCGACGTCTCCTTTTACCTAGGCAATTAGCTATACATTGTTTATACATAGCTTCTGGCGAGTAGTGAGGCAACTTCTTGGTGTTAGCAGTAATTACTCTACAGGGCCTCTTATCCAGCTATCTTTTTGTTGCAAACTCGCCCCAAGATCTCATCTAAGGTTAACTGATGAAATTTTATTTCAGATGAGATTTCCCTTGAAATCATTTCTTGAAATCTGAGGCTTTGCTACACAAACTTGATACAAGAGTGCATTTCTGGAAATCGCAGCTATTCTCTCTGCTGTCATAAAACAAAATGCCAGGGATATCCTTAGATGGACTTGCTTCACAGGTCTTGGACTACCAAAGGATGAATTAGTCTTGCTAGTGTTGAATTTCCTGACAGTGAACAGAGCTCAGTACTGCCCTGACAACATTGCCAGTATTCTTGACCATTTCCAAGCACTCGGTTGGACCTGCACACCCACCCCTGCTGAGGGGGATGCCACTTTCAAGGGGGAGATGTATAAGAGTGGTGTTGTTGGTAAAATGGTCCAGGTGGTTATTCACCTTGGCCTGCCTATAGGTGAATTAGATGCTGTTGTAGAGGTCTTACAGCAGCAAACATACATAAAGGCATGCACTGAAAATTGGAAGAGAAGTTCCTAGCTAGGTGCAAAATGCTTGAGGTGTTTGATGGACAATCTATGTCCTGCATTTTCCTTCCCTCTCCATCCAYGTCCCTGATATTTTCTCTCTCTGCTGTTAAGAGGAAGCGGGTGGCAAGCACATGCCACCATTTCTGTACTCAGCAGAGTACATGTACCTTCATGTTGGCTGCTGGGCAAAAAAGTTTGAGTCAGAGTGCTTTTGGTGTATGCATACTACCCGCAGAGGCACATGCATACAGATAATGCACTTTGGAAACCTCCAGCTTTGGTAAGTATCAATTCTTTCTCTGTTCTGTAATATTTGAACTCAGATGAGCTTTTCACGAGCACTTTTGCAGATCAGAATATCCGAGAACTTGTGAATGTAAGTGACGTTTGCTGCTCCATGTTTTAAATCTAAACTTTGTGTCTTTGAAGTACTGATGATCTGCTTTTCTGTATAAATCAGTTGTCTCAGTAYATTGCATGTTTGGACCGTAGGTGCTCTCAGCTCCCTCAGCTTCTTGCTCTGAGACAGCTAACAGAATTGAGATGCTGAAATTGCAATGAGGAGTTGAGATCGCTGCCTCGATTCCCTCATTGTCAAGCAGCGTGGCAAGTTCTCGCATTAAGCAAATGGCTTATTTTGTTTCTCATCGATTTCCTGAACATTAGCAATGGTTTTGAGCAGTTTCTAATTGATTTTTAAAACCCTAACCCTTTGCTTCTCTCATCCTTCCCTCTCTCCTGTGTGTGTCTCTGTGTATGTGCTTTTTGTCTTTTTTTTTGTTTGTGTTTTTTTTTTCTTTTTTGGTGGCTTGTGTATCCTTTCCCTGCGTTGCGGTGCTGTTTTATGCTGCAGAATTCGTCCAGCTCTGCCTCTTCAGAAGCCTCTGAAACCTGCCAGTCAGTGAGCGAGTGCAGTTCCCCCACCTCAGTCAGCTCAGGCTCCACCATGGGAGCTTGGGCCTCCACAGATAAGGTGAAAAACTTCATCTCAAAGACATACAAACCTACTAGCTTGTTATCCAAACCCAGCAACATTTGGACAAAAAAAAAMACGTGCATGGGATGCAGCCAGGATTCCTCTCTGTGAAGATGAGAATAGGAACTGTTGCACGCTCCCTTAGAAATGAATCTTTGAATAAACCGCAGCGACACTTGCCTTTAAACTAGCTGCTAGGGGGAAGCTACAAATTGGGCATTTTACAGAGGTAATTTTCTAAGACAAGCTCATTGTCCACCTTTTCTACTCAAAGAGATTGTGGAATGCTGCCCAAACCCAGCTGGTTGCCTAACAMAGAGCTTCTTGCCCAGGTTGGACTGTTTGTGGCTTCTCCCCTCTCTGCCGTTAGGTAGCATGCATTACACTGAGCAATTGGGGTTTGGTTTTGACCAAAACAAAAAGGAAAACAAAACACACATGGTTGGAATAAATTACGGGGGATACACTCTGAATCAGGGGAGGAAGTGATAGCGGTCTCCATTCTCATCTAGTAAATCCTTGCTGTTGGTTTTTTCTTTTTTTTTCTTCCATACCATCACACAGCCAGAACATGTCATGTTCGAAGACTGTATGCTTTTCCTCTCTGTCCAGCTACATAGAATAAACGMCACCAATGCGAATGCCTCCAGTATTGGAAATGTTTTGTTTCTATGTCTGCAGTCTGCAGGGTACCTAAATTGCAAAGGCTTTTTCACAGTGTGCTGCTTTCATGGACAGAAGGCAAAGCTGCTCAGCCTGGAGACAATGACTGCTAGATTGATGTCTGAAATTTGTTATACCAAATAACAATTTTCAAGCAATCTCACTTCTGAACCAAGCATTGTATCAATTTTYTGTTGTTTATTTGCAGCAAAACTAAGATTTTTCTTTCTTTTGTTTTAAGATACAGAAGTTTTCTCCCTAGAACATCAGAGTCGCAGTATATTTTCATATTCATTCTGTTTATATTAATTTATCTGTTTTTGTTTGTTTATTTGTTTCGTTTCCAGTTGTCTAATGGGTTTTATCACTGTAGTTTATCAAGTGACCCATCCGTAGCTTCAGTTGGTGCAGGTCCTTTCCCTCATTTCCCGCCTGTCTCCCGCGCGTGGACTCGGGCTCCCTCAGCCCTCCTTCCAGACTACGTTCATTATTACACCATTGGGCCAGGCATGTTACCATCATCTAAGATCCCTAGCTGGAAGGTTTGTGTTCCT
This sequence comes from Oceanodroma leucorhoa, assembly GCA_030449065.1. NCBI lineage: Eukaryota > Metazoa > Chordata > Aves > Procellariiformes > Oceanodroma > Oceanodroma leucorhoa. Next base: position 684,061 of record JASVER010000004.1, read on the forward strand.
TTTGTTGTGGCAGTCCTCACCTCCTCATACCAACAGTGTGCGCACGGCAGTTGTTGCTACCTTTCGATCCATGTAATTACTCGTTGATTTGCTCTGTTTAATATCACTCTGAATGGGCACTGCATGGTGATAATCAGAGAGCTAAAATCTGGTAGGGGCTATTTCTGAATGACCTTGTCTATTCTGGCACTGCCTAAAACATATTAAAGCTGACAACACCTAGGTAGGAAGGAATAGTTTAATTCTGGAACATTGGTGAAAGCACTCTGGGCTCTATTCAGCGAGCAAAGAGCTTGTTTAGCACCGTCAAAGCGCTCACTTGAGCAGGGAAGTGCAGGCTTGGCATCCAGTTGGCTTAGTGAAACCATACATTGAACAACACCATGTTCTCACTGTGGCGGCTGTGCTTGGCCCCCCCCTTGACCGTCGGCAGGCATGCTCTTGTAGATCTAGCTGGAGTGGTTTAAGAAGGCGCTGGTCACCAGGTGAACCTAAGTGATGACTGAAGCTATCCTAGCTTTACTGCCGCAGACTGAACGTGCTCACCCAGCTTGTTTTGCTCTCTTGGGTGAGACCACCGAAAAAGTCAGAGTGCAGTAACTTCTTTCAGTTGCTCCAGCTGGATCTGCAGGGATCTTCCTTGGCATCAAAACGTCTCTGCTCTGCCAGAGCCTTGACTCTCATCCCTGCCCGGCGATTCCCCTGGGAGAAGGTCTCTTGTCTGTTGCCCTGAATCTTCACAAGGCTGATGGGCAGTTGATAGTAGCTGCACAGGTCTTAGATGCCTGTGGATGGTTATATGATACTGCATATGCACCATGGGACCTTCTTATACATATAAATTGAGATACCTTGTTACAGATCCCCCTAATCTCTCTCTCCAGCAGCTGGAGACTGTTGACATACAGGGTGGCCACAGTGGTCCTGGGGCTTCAGGGTCATTAGTTGTGTCTATGCTAGAAGCACTTTGCCAATATATTTCCCAGCAAAACACTTACAGCAAAGACACAGCTGTTAAGGCAAAGCAGAGTTTCGTATGTATTAATAAAACCAAAATACCTGTCTGCACAAGGGGCTTCTGTCAGTACAGCTGCCTTACACTTCTCATACTTTGGACTGAGACACATGTCAGTAAAAATCTCTAGTGTGGTCTTAGCCTGRCATTAATTATTTATCAGAAGGCTGTGCGGAGGCTGCCCAGCAGCCAGCTGCTGCCAGTGGTGGGGCGTGTGGCCCGTTCTCACACACTAGTTGTTTCTTCTATTTTTATTTTTAAAGCACCCCTTGTCTTGGTGAGGGAAAACTCTCTCAGGTTTGGGCTTGCCCCTGCAGCAGCTCGCGTTTGGGGAGCTGCTGCTTCGCAGTGGTTCTGCATCCCAGCACAGGTCACTGATCAGTCCTGCTCTCTGTGTGCAACATGGGTTTCTGGACACCCTCAGGACTTTGCTTAATAGAGCCCCGAGTGAATATAGCCCTCGTGGCCCGAGGTATTTCTGTTTCAAATTTGGCACCAGTAATTSAGAATGAAGTTAGTCTTTCTTCAGTACAGATAATAATTATCAACTAGATTTCAGCTAGCAAGTAAACTGAGAGATTACTCAGAGTAAGTTGCTCCTCTAATGTGTATCAAAAATCTGTTCAAGCCTAATTTTTCAGAGTTGAAGACATGCATAACAGCACATAATATGAGAACTTGTGTACATCTAGAACAGGTACATCGCTGATTGGACATTTATGTATATTTTCTGCTGTGTGCCAGTGATTTTTGCATTTGAATTTCTGAAAATATAGGCTTTAAMACAATGGAATTTCATTTAGAGAAAACTATAGTATTAAAATATTAAATATCTTCATATAAGAACACTTAGGTAGAAGAGGAAATTTAGATTCCTTTTAATAAAGGAGATAGGTTTTATAAGTGAAGATTTTTAATATCCTCAAAATTAATTTATTTCTGGCCTTATTCAGAAAGGCATATCCAGTTTGATACATAATCTGTTGCATTAAAATTGCCCTTTTGCATAGTTTTACTTGTAATTAAAGCACAATTACTGACGAAAGCTATCACTAACAAGCACATTTCCTTAGGACTGGGCCAAACCAGGCCCATACGATCAACCAATGGTGAACACATTGCAACGTCGCAAAGAAAAACGCGAACCAGATCTCAATGGAGGAGCTCAGAGCGGACCACCCGTGCCCCCTGAGGAGGCCCAGAGACCTCGGAGCATGACGGTGTCTGCTGCCACRAGGGTGAGGCTCTAATTTCGAATATGCTATTTGGTGCAAAGGAAGCGGATGGGCTAGCTCCTCCAAATACTTTTTTGCCATGCTTCTCGTTGGCATGTGTTTATCCGACCAGCAGGACTGGTGTGGTGGTGGGGTGTGGGAGTGACCACACTCAGTGGGAGTGACGCGAGTGTGAGAGAATACGCCRTTGGTAATTGGCATTTGTAGAGCAATGGCATCCAAAGAAGCGTCTGTTTCTTGGAAGCCCTAGTAAATGGTTGGACACAATCCTGTTGGGTTGCGATGGTGACAAGCTCTGCTTGGGAGGAGAGACAGCTAAAAGTCGGTGAAGATCGATTAACCCTTCTAGACGTATGAGTCTCYTTTCTGTGTGTAACCAGCAGGGTGAGGAGATGGAGGCCTGCGAGGAGCTGGCGCTCGCTCTGACGAGAGGGCTGCAGCTGGACACCCAGAGGAGCAGTCGGGATTCCTTGCAGTGCTCCAGCGGCTACAGCACCCAGACAACAACCCCGTGCTGTTCAGAGGACACGATCCCATCTCAAGGTACCCATCCAAGAGATGTTCTTTTTCAAAGCGTTCCCAGCCTGGCCATCATACACTCACCCCGCGGTGCCGAGGAGCCATATTCCAGCAGCTATCGCTCACTGGTTTTGTAGTCAGCTGGGGAGAAAGGGGTGGACATTGCTGTTGCAAAGTTTTTTCCAGCTTGGAATGCAGCCTGGATTTATTAACTAAATAGAAACCTGGATTGCTGCRCAGTGTACTGAACGATCGTATTTTCTTGTGCATTACTAGAATGAGTTTTAGCTTAAGGATGCTGCCATTTTAAAGAAGATGCTGGAATTATATATTTCGTGGTTTAAGAGGAATGATACTGGTATTGTATCATACCATACGTTTCTTGTGGTAGCAGTGTCCTTTCTGAGCTATTGTCTTAGCAAATACGCACTCAYGAGCTTTGCTTTCTTGTTCCGTCAGTACTCTCAATCTGCTCTTGGTTTCCCTTTGTGACCTTTTATTTCCTACCTAAGCAGAAATTTTGYAATTGGAAAAAGAATCCATTGGAGAGCTTAGCTTGGGCATAGCTGGGAAGCTGCAATAAKGTGTTGGGTTTTGTACCCTGTTTCAGAACCAGCAGCAAGCTGAGAGGGACCRAGTTTGGTGTTTGCAGTTCAGCCACCGCCTTGTTTGCTCAGCTGAGGTCGGTTGTGCTGTGCAATCGCAGAGGCAGTAGGGCTTGGGGAGGGCCTAGCTTGGCTCAGCAGTTACGTGGAAAGGAAGGAACCCAATGCAATTATTAAAGCTGAGGCTGAGTTTTCAGAGCTGACAGCTGGGATTTCCTTTGTTTGCAAAATAAGCAAATTTGCTGCTGAAATCACTGGTATACGGTCGCTGAGCCCCACATTGCCTAGTCTAAAGTACACTTTTTAGTCACTGACTGTTTTAAGTATTTGTATCTACGAGTGGTAGCATATGGCTTGTAGGATGCTGGTTTTGGTATCTTAACGTTGGCAACAAACACTGAATCTTCGTTACTTAATTAGTTCTTTTCAGAGAAGGTACTGAGTGTGCACAGTTCTCGTTCTCCTTCACAAGAGATGTGGGCACCCTGCAGCTTTAGGGTCGGTCTGCTGTAGTGCCTGCCTTCAGCCACGCAGTCTGAGAATCTTGGTCACAATATCTCGGGCTTCCTTCCTCCTAAAGGTGAAATCTCTCTTAATTGCTATTGACCTCCAGGCTTTTTTGGTTATATATATTTTTTTGGTTATACATACTTTAGACTTACTGACATGACTCAGCTGTCTTCTTCAGCTTGTTCCTAACTCTRTCTTTTGGCATCAGTTTCAGATTATGATTATTTCTCTGTGAGTGGTGACCAGGAGGCAGAACAACAAGAGTTTGACAAATCTTCCACCATCCCAAGAAACAGCGACATTAGCCAGTCCTATCGTAGAATGTTTCAAACCAAGCGTCCTGCTTCCACCGCAGGTCTGCCAACCACGCTTGGACCGGTCATAGTCACCCCCGGCGTCGCCACCATCAGGCGGACCCCTTCCACCAAGCCTTCGGTCAGACGCGGTACCATAGGGGGAGGTCCGATTCCGATCAAGACGCCGGTGATTCCTGTCAAAACACCAACTGTCCCCGATGTCCCAGGGGGGCTGCCCGGCACCCTCGCTGGGACAGAAGAATGTCCCGAGCAAAGTCCCGAGTCTCCRGCAGCAGGAGATGGTGGGCAAGGTGTCACCAGCATGCCCTCATCCTCATGGAGCGGACAAGCATCTGTCAACCCTCCGCCATCAAGCCAGAAACTGAGTGCTGCCGACGAGCAGAGGCAGGCGGTTCCTGAGAGCGAGGGGGAAGAAAGCGACCGGGATGGTGTCAGCACCCTCGCGCCCACGGGCCAGCCCGAGCTCGATCCCGGGGAGCTGAGTCCTGGGGATGTCCCGCAAGGTGAAGATATGCTGAACGCCATTCGGCGTGGTGTCAAACTGAAGAAGACGACCACGAATGATCGCTCAGCACCTCGTATTTCCTAGGAGTGGAAAAGCTGCCAGAGTACTAGCCACCGAGAAGGAACTGTGAGGAAACTAATTTGTCTCTATCCATTCCAATCTGTAATCAATGAATTTTTTAAGATACTCGGTAACAGACAGTCTGAAAGTACTCTAAAAGAGAAAACAAGGTGAAAGAGGGTAGTAAGACATAATCTTCACTGGTGTTTTAATTTGTAAATATCAATGATTTTGTTTCTGCATTTTTTTGATCTAAGTTACACTTTTAATTTTTTCTGAAGGTGCCAAATCCCATTTACCTTTTTTATAACTCTCTTTGTAAAGTTTTAAATCATAGGAGAAAAAAAATGTCGAGTAGTTAACTTCAGCAAAGGGATTTAATGAAAATTTGGCTTTTTTGCAAGCTTTTATAGAGCGCCTTGTAATAGTGAGGTTAAAAAACAAAACAAAACAATGGGACTTACTTTAAAGTTTAAGTCAAGCTGTAAGGAACAGATCCTCATTTAAGTGTTAAAAGGTTTGAAAAGCAGGAATAAAAATTGACAATAAAAGCAATATATAATGCAAGGAAGAAACCTGCAGTTGGTAGAGTATTTGGGGGGTAGTGGGGGGAGGGAGATGCCATCAAAATAGCAGATGCTGTTGCACAAAAGTAGCCTAGTAGGATTAATTACTAGTAGCTTCATGGTAAATGCATCAGAATAAGCCATATTGGATTGCAGTGTTTTGTTTCTGTAGGGTGTTTTAAAGACTGGGTTTTTTCCACATTTCTTTTTTGACTGCACAGCAACAACTCTCAGTCACATGCATGCAGCCTTAACTGTGTAGGCTTGGTTCTTCCACCTTCACTTTTTGTTCCACTCATCCTTTCACTGAATACAAACAAGGACGACAGGCTTAAGGCAGTTACAAATGTGAAAACATTTTTAAAATGCAAGCAGGGAGTTCTTAGATATTATCAAAATGCCTTTTTCTGACTGTGCCCAGCAGGCTGGGCACCTTGGAAAGCCCAAATATTTTGAGAAAACACTGAACAATTTGACAGGTTTAACCAGCTTGTGATCTAATAAACTGCGAATGTTTTTTTCCAATACAGGGGCTTGTTTTTCTTAACTTCTTTTAAATGGCAGTTAATTGGCTTTTCTTAAATACCGAAAAGAAAGGGGCGAAGGGTGGGGGGTGGGGAGAGGTACTGGTTTTTTGATAATACYGGGAGTCTGACTACTATATTCTCTTTTTTTGTACTTTAAGTCATGGTTTTTGGAACGCTATTGATAGACTTAATTAAGAGTTGGATTTTTTCCTTAAAGTAAAAGTAAGTTATTGCTGCAATACCCGTCTCCTAAAGCTGATAGAAATATGCAGACCCCAGGGCACGGGACGTGTTCCCGTCAGACAGCCCGGAAGGATGCCATCTGCCCACCCACAGCAGACCCACGCGTGGATGGACACCGGACGTGTGCATCTGGGGTTGTTTAAAAACGCACCAAATAATACATACAAGGGGCTAGTTTCCACCACACGCTCTGCAGATTTCTGTTGGCTCTAGACTTGCCTACATAACCTCTTATGCTTTAATACATAACTGCATTGGATGTGAAACTTCTAGTAACTGTGTAGTCACTGTGTTCTATATAACATTTTACACTGCTGTGGTTGCTAACCTTTTTTTGTTATGGCTTAAAAGCAAAAAGAAAAAAAAAAGGCATGATTCTTAGAAAATATGAAACCTTCCTTTCTTTGAAAAACAAGCTCCTTATTACAGAATATAATAAACAGTAGTGCCTGTGGTGTAGCCCACCAGTCGATACAGTAGCTGATGCATTGTGCAAATGAGGCTTTGAGATGGTTTTTGCATAAACAAAAACTGCTAGGAGATAATCTCGATAGTTAAAAGTGTTATTTAAACCTTTGAAATAAATGGATGTAACTGTACCTGAGTACAGCTTTTCACTTGTTTAGTTCTTAAACGTTAGTATAATCAGTAAAATTTAATATAAAATGTTGCCAAACTCAACGTAGAAAGAATGTGACAAAACACTTTGGATAGTTCTATTGTTTGTGTTTTTGCATATTGTAAAAGCAGTGTCACAGCTAAAAAATAAAATGTTTCTAACGGTAAATTATTGTGGTTTAGTTGCTAGTTTGTACTGAGAGTTGACCTCTCCCTGTGCAGTTTTTTGTTCTAAACTGGTATAAATAATTGCTGTAAGTGTGTCTCCCTTCTACATTGTAATGATTGCTTAAGCCTACATTATAAATAAAGAACTGCTGGAAAACTTCTGTATTCCGGTTCTTAAAGACTTTCTGCTTCCAGAGCTTTGGGTATCAGTGGTGTCCTTCGGCAGACTTCTGAAGATCACGCAGGTTCCATCTGCGTGTAACAGAAGCAAGAGAGAATTAAAAAATAAGTAAATAAAATCCCACGTAGCTATGTTTTACTGATGTGCACTGGAAGGGTAGTAGCAGAGCAAAGGTGCAGTGCTAACGATGGAAATTCCCATTAAACAATAACTGGTGACATTTCTCTGTCCCTCACTGTTGTTGCCTGGCCAGGAAGCACAGACAACTCGACACGTTTGTGCGTCTGCTTCCGTGCTGGACCGCAGTTCCTTTTGCCAGAGGAGGAAGGTTGCTGCTGTCAACACTGCCCAYGCTTACAGCCGGAATTTATCAAGCACAAGACCAGTGCCGCCTCCCGCGTGCCTCTGAGYGATTGAAGACTTTCCTTTGTTCAGCTTTCTCAGGAGCGGAGGTAGAGAGGGAGGACGTTGCTCCCTCTTGCAGCTACAACGCGGTGGCCTGATTGATTTACTTGCCGCTGCGATACTCATTTTTGTCCAGAGGTTTCCGTTTGTCATGAAGATGTTAAAGGAAAACTCAAGGTGGTTTGGAAACGGGTCCTGTCTCCAAAGGGATGATAGTTTCATTCCCCCCGTCTCGCTATGGCCGTATCGCACGTACTGCTTGGCCAGGCGCTTTCATTTTGAAGTTGATCCCTGCTGCTTCTACGGTGAATCCGACTCCCTTGCAGCAGCTCATGCAAAACGTTTCTTTTGTTGTGGGGTGGGKKTTTTTTGTGGTTGTTTTTAATGCTGGGATGTGGGGTATCCATCACGYTAGGGAACAGCAGTCAGACCTGCTCAGGAGTTTGTAAAAGTCAGGAGGGACTTTTTGCTCTGTTTTCTAGCCAAAAAAAAAYGTGGTTGGTTGGCTGACTGGGAGGGAGGGTGCAAAATTACACATAATTAAAAAAAGAGTATTTTGGTGTTTGCATAATTTCTAAATAAGTTACCAGACAAGCAAAGCACAGGAATAGGGCTTTGGCTGAGGCGCAGGAAGAGGGAATGGTTTTTGTAAGCTTGTATTTGAATAGAAGTTAAGACCCACTTGGTGTGTACCCGCTGACTGGCTCCGGGGTGCCGCGGAGCGCTCTGCCACYAGTCCGCCCGTACCGCCAGCACTCGCCCAGTTACGGCTCCAGCTCCGAGCGGGGGCTGCTTGTGCCGGGCTGGGGGAGATGGCGACGCAGGCTCAGGGGCAGGGCAGGGCAGCTGCGTTTGCCCTGATATATTTCCCTGTGAACTTTGCCCACATCTGGTTTTGGCCTTTCATATTTCGGCTAACGCGAGTAGCTGCTAAAGCAAATCAGCGCTTGTAATTTGCAGAAGTGCAATGCTGGTAGAGCAGACCCTGTACGAGAAACTTGTAACAAGTTAGAAAAAGGGGCGCAGGTTCGAACTCTTACTACGACCAAGTACTTTCAGTATTGAAAAACAGCCGAGRAGGAAAGCACCGATACCTGAGTGGAGGGAAGCCACAGCTCCGTGCTGAGCCGGTACAGAGGGTAGAGGTGAGGGTTGTGCGGTCAGCACGGCTCAATTCCGCTGCTGCCTTTGGACTCGTGGAGGGAGAGGGCAGGTCCCGCTTCCTGGTAAAACTGAAACTTGCAACAGTGGAATATGTGAAGTTGGGTTTTTTTCCCTCCCCAAAATTCCGGCATATTTTAGCATGTAGGCTTACTGAAGAGGGCCACGTAAAATTTCTAAAAACCAGCCAGATTAAAGCCTTTTCTTATACYCGGACTAAATATGCTTAGTCCTTAAAGCAGATGGAGTTAGTGCCTTTGCCATCTCTTGTTATCTTCAAGCCTTAAGCTGGAGTTCATGGCAAAATTAAGCCTTAGGGTTAAATATGGTACAATCAAATAGCTCCTGTAGAATGAAAGTCAGATGAGGTAACCCAAATCTCTCTTCTAGCTCTAAAACTGGAAGAACAGAAGAGCCAGGAAGGTTTTCCTRCAAGCTTTTAGTGGAAGTGTTAGCAAAATTCCCTGTGTCCTACACTGATGCTTTGGGAATGTGGCTGGAAGCAAACAGCTTTGTACCTAGCTCATTGTATCACACTGCCTGGYAGAACTGTTTGTGACCCATAAATGRGCAAACGAGCGCTGTATTCCTCAGCAGGCTGCTTGTTTTAACTGACAGAGCTCTGTAGTTTTCCAGGATTCAGTTCATAGGGGAGTGAACTTTTTTCTCGTGCTCTACAGCAACATTATCCATGGCAGCAAGAAAGCACACCAATGTAAGGAARGTTTCTATCTTATGAGATTTGACACCCAAGCGAAAAATGCAGCCAAAAGCCTAACAAGGGCAAGCAGCCTTTATCCCTAAGCGAGGTTAGAAATACCCTCACTCCAGGAGCAACCAAAGCCCTRTCAGTATTTTGAAGCTCCAGCTGTAGCAAAAGCATGCCCCACCTTGCCTGTATTTAGTACCAAGTTATCAGGCCACAGGCTCTGGCCACACAGCGTTACTCTCAGTTTAGTTGCTTATCACTCGACCCCCTTCCCCAATAAACCTACTTCTCCTCCCCCCCACCCTTTAAGCTCACATTCTTTCTCTGGAAGATGAGTTTTATGTGRATTTTCTAACTTTTACTGTGAAAGCTGCAACGTACCTTTATGAAACATGCTCTGGAGTTAGTATCCCATTAAGACTTCTTCAGAGGCTGGTCGGTGTTCTCTGACAGGTGATAACAGTCATCTATTCTACACTGCACAAACTGGAAGTGTGTGCACGCTATAGAACAGCATGTCAGAAAAATGCATTCTGTTTTACTTCATTTGGCTTTATTTCGCATTACTTAAGAGTAGCATGCGGTCACTGACATGTCTACTGCCTACAGAAGATAGACCGCTTTAATTCTCACAYGAAATAATGCTTTTACATGGGAATTTCACGAGGTCTTGTCACATACTGCCACCACAGCGGTGGCAGATGCCCTTCCTTACGAGCTGGAGGCAGAGCTTCAGTTCTTGGACCATCAGCTGGAGTTTCTTCTTCTAACTGCTTAATCTAGAARACAAGACATAAAATCACTTTAGTACACGTAAGCACATTTCCATGATGCGGTATTGRGTGCCCAGGCGGTAAGCGAAACAGCCCCCCCTTTCAGAAGGGAAGAACCAGCAGTAACCCCTTCGGTCAACCGGCAAGTTCCGTGTTTCTCAGTATTCGCTTAAACTCACTGATCATTGCAGGCTCATATTACCTATTTAAGAAGGAATTTTTAGGAGTAAAAAGTGAGTTACTTGAGAAACTTTACTTAAAAGGTCATTAATTCCACATAATTCATGTCTACCATTGCAACATTAAACAGACTGCATTCTCTTGCTGCTTTGAAAGCTGACCGATAATTACAAGTCCTAAACAAGCCCGTTCCCGTCAGTAGGAGACCTCTATTTCTGCATGCCACCAACAGCCCTTTAGATGTTTTCAAAACGTTTCCTGAAACAGCGTAAGTGCTGGCTGCCACTAGGTTAATTCTGATAGGGGTGCCATACTACATAAAATCCAACTATTTCTCTACAACTGAATTAAGGAACTATTCTAACACCACCAACTTTTTCCAACTGAATCTCAGTTTAGGTTGGCCAGAAATGATTCTTGACTCCCAAATGATGAACACTGCGCTAAGTCACCTTCAGAGGTACAACCACGAAGTGTCAGAGCTTCATGGCAGCAGCAGAGGAACTCTCTGGTCATTCATCTCTTCTCATCCCACTTTGGAATTTCCTTTAGCAAAGCKGCTACAACAGCCCTGCGCTAACTGAAACATGGTTGCGGGTTCAGCTTTAACTTCAAATTCCCTTCACAGTCTTTAAGAAGCTGTAACTCCAACATCTCTGTGTAGGCATTTTAAGTCAAGTCAGTGTTCCACATTGACAAGAGTTCTAATAAAGCAGAGTCTAAATGAGACCGCAGTAGGCATTCAGATATTCTCCAAGAACACATCTAAATGCCACTCAAAATACTCGCRGGCTAAAGAGGCTTTACTTTGCTTGAGCCAGCACTGACCTCTTTATCCCAGCTTTCCCGCTGCAGCTTCTTCCATTGCTCTCGTTTGGCAAAGTAATCAGGATACATYGCCTTCTCAGAAGGATGCCAGTAATCCAAGCACCATTCAGGAATCTGTTACATATAAAAAAAGTTTCATATATATTATTTTTACATATTAAATCATACATAGTACACGCACACATGAACTAAGAACGCAAACACTGAAGCCAGTATTAAAATGGATAAATAACCCAGGAAATAAAGTACTACATGAAAACACCATTTGAGAGCTACCTGACTATTGTTAGTCTCAAGGCACTATACGGCAGAGGTCCGTACTTTTCATCTTTGTTTCACACATTATCATAAGTCATAGGAAGAGATGATAGTGACTTGCTTCAGTCACAGCATCTCAGAGACAAGTCCAGGTCATCTCAGTTTACTCTAAAGTTCTCAAAATAATTCCATCTGGTGGAAGAGAAGATGTCATTTCTTCTTTTCCTTCTCCCAAAGGCAGGAGGTTAGAGAAATTCTTTTCTCCAACTACGAATTCATTTTCTTTGACAGAGGCAGAACCTTACAGGTCACTACCACTTGTCTACAACTAATGAAAAAATCAGTGGCCTTTAAGATCTTTATAATRATCTGACCTCGAAGATGTCCAGAAAGAAAAAAAAGCGAAATTTACAATTCTGCAGCAGCCTATCGCTGAATRTTAACTTTTTAAAGACAGGAAAAACAAAACAAACCCCCACAAAAAAACCCCAATTCTTAAAAAAAGAAAATTAAGAAGTTGCTCCAATACCATCATTAATCCAGAGACATTTACACTTCCAGTTTCCTGCTGTGATTCTCATTACTGAGTAAACCTTTGACTGAACAGAAATAGCAGAGCTGCCAATAATAATATAAAAAAAAATCCACACACATCAAAAAACAATTAAAACCATCAAACTGGCTGAGATCTAAAAATCACATTTTGTAGCAGCATCCACAACGGACAGTCACTGATATATGAACAAGCCAAACCCTTGTGACAGCCATTTTGTTAAAGGACAGTTTTAGCATATCAAACAGGGCGAAGAAAAGAGAACKTAAACCAGTTTGTATTTCTAGATGAAGACTAATCTTGACCATTTATTACTCAACGGGCCTTTTTTCTGTCCTGATTCTCTCTTGCTCTTATCTCTATTACTGCTAAGACCTGCGACCTTGGCATAAGCTTAAGTCCTCCTCTTCCCTTTTCACTCATATGTTCTTTTTTCTGCCTCTGATAAAGATACGTCAGATTCTTCCTTTCACATGGCTTCTTGTGCGTAAAGATCTGATCAGATCTAGTCTTGTGTATGCACTTTCTTCAAACTCAGGAGAAAGTAGGTGCATGCACTCTCTAGGTTAGTATTAACTTCTTGTAATGCATTAGGAGCCGATGCCAAGAAGGCGAAAAYCTTGTGGTTTTCTATTAAACCTGTTTCTTTACTCCTAAATAGAACAATCTAGGGGGGAAAAAAGCCTCTAGAAGTGCCTTAGATTCTAAGAATACCGCTTCTATTTTTAGGCATACCACCTATCACACGGTGAYGCACAAATACAAATCTGGCACTACAGCATATGAAGAGAAATGATAATTTGTACCATTACACAAAATGCTGGAAGAACAACRGGACTGAGAGAAAAGAACTCCCCCAACAGCCAAGCCAACATCTGASAAGACCAGAGAGAAACCCAGGCTGTGACCAGATGGCAGCACAACGGGCAGCACAGGTTCCTCCACCTCGTTTACTCTCACAGCTCAGCTCCAACCCTTTCACCGTGCCTGCCTGACCCATCACGAAGCAGCTTCCATTTGGCAAAAGCGCAGATGATTATCCCAGCAAAAAGAAACTAGCTGTCTTCAGATGGACCAGCAAATTCCATTTTCAACGATCAGACAAGCAGGACAGCTTCTCCCATGCAAGCAGCAAGATGTTCAGCAGTAGTAAACTATTAGAGAAATGATACCACTGAGTCAAGCTGCAGCCCTATGAAAGTCCACTTAAAACACTCACTTTACATTCACTAAAAGAACAGTGAGGTAAGCACAGCAACACACGATCTCACAGGCCACCTTACCTTGTAGCACTCATATCTCTCATAGGAAGTCCCCCCCGGGGAGTCAGGGAAGATGTATGGCTGAGGATGCTGGTTTGCCCAGAACTCCTCCTCGCCTGCCTTCAGCAGCTCTGTAGCTTTCACCATATCCTTCACATCCTTGTTCTTATCAAATCGTTCTCTCAGGAGGCAGGCAAAGTAGCGGTACTTGTCTCTACAGACAGAGATTAAGCACAGTGATGTTGGAGGAAAAAAATAAATCACATACAGAAACAAAGCTTGGCAACATTACCAGTCCCCCCTSCGCAAAGCCAGGGTTTGGCCAGGGGCTCTGAGGAGCTCCTGTTCCCACATCGCCCTTTTCTGTGGCAGGCACAGACAAGTGACCCAGAGGCTTTTTCCTCACCTCTTCAGCCACGACCGGGGGAAGGGCAGGAAAGAGGACAAAGCCCCTGTCAAACCCAACGCCCCGTCTCGGCGAGAAAGGTCAGCGGGGAAGGCCAACCCCCCCCACCCCCAGCTAAGCACGGAGCGGAGARGACCCGCTCTTAAGAAGAACAGGCCTCCTCCCTAGGCCCACCTCCCTTCGCCTCTTACCGGTAGATGCACCAGGACTCCAGGTGCCGCAGGGATTTCTTATAGAGCCGCAGCACCTTCTGCTGGTGCGTCAGGTAGGCCGCCATTTCGCGCTGCCCTACCCCTCACCTTCGCGCGCGGGGGCTGGCGGGAAGGTGGAGGGCGGCGCCGCGCGCAGGCGCGCCGCTGGCGCTCCCGCTGCCGCAGCCGCCGCCGCCGAAGCCGCCGCCATGAGTCGCGCCAAGTTCATCGGTGAGGGGAGAGCGGAGGCGGGTCGGGGGTCGGCGGGGCCGGCCACGGCGGGGCCGGTCGCCTCACCCCAGATCCCTCCGTGCCTCGCCCGGTGCCGGGCTGAGGCAGCCGCCGCCTGTGCCCGCTGCGCGGGGGGAGCCCCGCAGCCCCGCGGGGGGCCGATCGCGGCGGGCGGGGGGCGCGGGCCGCTGTGGTGACAGAGTCTGCCCCTCATCCAGGGCTTGTCTTCCTYTGTGGTCCCTCTCGGTGTCTCCGGGGCCGGGACGCAGGCTGCCTTTGAGCCTCCGAGAGGTGTTTGGGAACGTTTGCCATCGCTGGGGGCTCCAGGCGGGGCACCGAGGGGCAGCTGCGTGGCTCCTCGAAGTTACCCCTAAACTCTGGGTTTTCTGGCCGCCCCTCATCCCCTTTTTGGCGTTGGCGCGTTAGTCGTGGTTGGTTTTAATTGTACGTAGTTGGCTTGGATGAAAATGTTAGTATTCTTAGCAAATTTGGCAGGAAATATGTAGGTAACTTCAGAAGATCGGTTCAGATCGAAGTTCTATGTGTGGCTGAGCACCCTAATACTACTTTAGAAAATTTCCCTTCGCACTAGAAACCCCGCTGGAAGGGTGGGCTCTGGCAGCTGCAGAGGCGGCTGGACCCGAAGCCTGCGCCTCAGCCCCCGCCTGCGGGGCCGCAGCTCCGGGGAAGCCTCGGGAGCCCAGCCAAGGCGGCTGCGCCGGGGCCGGGGCGGCTTCGGGCGGCGGCCGCATTGCAGGGTTGCTGTTCGTCCTGCTGGGTGGTCGCGGGCAGTAGGAGGGAGAGCAGAGAACAGGCAGCTTTTGTGAGGCAGTCTGCTGCTGCTTCCACTCGTGTAAAGGTTGTATGTGAGATGCTGCATTTTTCCTTCCTTGTTACTGCAGAGGTAAATTTGTATTTTCATGTGAAAAGCGGAATTAATTGCAATAAACAGTATGTGTGCATTAGCTTTGGTGATTATGAGGGTGTGTCTTAACAGTCATAGAATATAAATCTCGAGTTGCACTGAAGGCCARAATCTTATTTTTCTGTCACTTCTAGTAAGGAGTAAGCTCTCAAGTTACGTAAGTAAACTTATGCTTAAGCTTTATATGGCCTGTCAGTGTGGTAGTCAGGGACTGCTAAGATATGCTTTCCATTGTCTTTGCTAGTTGGCTAATGCTCAGAATGAAATGTAGAGCAACTATAACATCTAATTTCTATGTTTTTTTCATAGATATTGGTATTAACCTGACAGATCCTATGTTCAGAGGAATCTACAGGGGAACACAAAAACACCAAGGTAGATGTTTCTTTGTATCTGCTGAAACACAGGGTCCTCTAATTAAAATAGAAACCTCTTACATGTCAGAACGTGAGGTTAGAGGGTTTTTTTCTCCTCAAAAACTGGTGATTATTATTTACTAGGGCTTGAAGAAGGAAGTGTGGCAAAATAAGTTAGATGTTCTAAGCAAAATACATTCTCTTAATTGCTATTGAGCTGTCATACAGGTAACTCTGCTTCTAGAGCAAAATGGACAATTGCTGATCTATTTATGTTAYGATTGTGTGGAAAAAATGATCTGAGAATTACGAACAACAAACTATCAAATTATTGCATTTCTGAATCATAGTTACTAATTATAACTGATGCGTTTTTTGCTCTCATGGCCCTTAGCTATAGATGTAAAAACAGAGATTCTTCTAAAGTATGTGGAAAAACTTCCGTTGACTTCTTGGATTTAAATTGGATCTTCAGTTAATTGCATTTTGTTATTGTCTTCTAAAGATTAATCAAGTGTGGTCTAAAGGTTGTTCCTGATAGGCATTTTGACTGCATGAAAGTGATTTTTAGTTGAAAGTGATTTTTAGTTGAAAAGTAGTTAAATTATGCTGTAAAACCTTAAGTTCAATTTATGACATTTTTATGAATTTTCGCAGATGACTTTTTGGATGTGGTAGAGAGAGCAGTCAAAGTTGGTGTTAAAAAGGTAATTTCTTATAATAAAATTTCTTTAATATTTTAAACTGCTTTCTAACCTTCTTTTTTTTAGTGCTCCCCTATTAAAACAAATGTTTCTGGAACTTGCAATGGAAAATGCAGTAACTTTCTTCAATAGCATAAAGCAGAAGTGTTCTGTGCATTTGYGCAGATCATTAGATGCTGATTATTTAAGTTCAGTGGTATCATATGTGATGTGTTTGTAGAATTTCTTTTGTACAGTTTCAACAGAATGATGTTCTCCTCTCACCTACTGCAATCAACTAGTACGTAATTTTCCATATTAGTTGTATCATAGGCAACCACTGTTTTCTTCTTGTATCCTGTATGACTCTTACTCAAAAGTTACTGTTACAGATCAAAGCTCGAAAACTCTTCTGATTGAGATCCTTCAGATATGTAAAGGAAATTGGTCACTGCAGAAGAGCTGGGAGTGCCTACGAATTCTTACAGTTGAGAAATATGAATGTCTGCTAGTAAMTACTGGCTTACATGTATCAAAACTGCATCATTATGAGTAGGTTTGTAACTCTTAGCTTGAAATCGGTGTTTTCAGCAGTGGATCATACTCCTGTAGTTATAATAGTCCAGCCTGCCTCTATCTCTCTCTCTCTAAACCGAATAAATTGTCAAGACAAAAACACAAATTAAAATAGAATACGATGCACACAGTCACAAACTGTTCTACTGCACTAATAAAGCTGGTGGATTAGAAATAAAGAAATAAACCCTCCTCTAGAAGAGGAGCAGACATCTCGGGAGTTTGCTGAAAGGCTGTTATCTGAAAAGAGTGGGAAATAAACCGGGAGACAAAAAAAGAAAACTCTAGTGATGGAGAAGTTAGTACACTGCAGCAAATACAGAATCATAGTCACTTTTACTGCGTTTATATGTGCTGTATAAGTRCTATTTAATCTTTATACCACGCTCTGAAAGTAAGTGGCAATTTTCTTATTTTCTCATCAAAAATAGATTGGCTGCATAACTTTTTCAAAACACACAGTGGATACAGAAATGGAATTCCAGAGTTCCGTGTCCTTAGCTATGTTTTCAGTCTTGCTGCTGGCCTGTATGGTGTGAGAAGTCTGTTCCATCCCAGATTGTTTCTATTTGCCTGGAAGCTTGATCTGTTTATTTGAAAATACTTCTATTTTTCCGTATAGCTGCTGATTTATGGTAATTTTTTGTGAAGTTTTGCCCTGTGCTGTATGTACACTGAGCCAATTTCAGTTTAACTTATTTTTCTGGTGATACTGTTGGGATGTGTCCATCTGTAATGGAGCTGCAGAATACTGCAGAAATGTCTGACCTGGTGCTAACCGAGTCTGGTGTATAGCATGTGTGGGGCAAGAGTTGTCCAAAAGCAGTGTAGTCAAGATCTACTGGGACCTAGGGTGCAAGATCCTGCAAGCGGTGGTTCAAAAAACACTGTAAGCAACACTTCTGGTGTGATAACCTTTGATCTTAAGGTAAAAATAAAAGATCAGAGCCAGAAATTCTTAAATTTGTAATCCTGACTCTGATACAGACTCCTTTGTTGGTTTATCTACTTATTTACTCATATCTTGGTTTGGCTGTTCAGGAGTTTTTAGTTTCTCCACCTGTAAGACTGGGAGAATGTTTCTGAATATCATTTCCTGAACGCAAATGAAGTTTCTTGAGTCATTGGCTAATGAAGTTAATATTGCTGCAAATAGAAGTATTTTACTAAATGGTTTAAATACTTACCATAGAAGATACTTGATAAAGAAAAATATCAGGTTTTGATACCTAGTGTATTCACTGGCTCCTGAGGTTTGTTACTGATTTATGAAATTTTGTCATATATATATTAGTAATTGTCTTCTGATGTTCTCGGTCTAGATTCTTACTTGTATCTGAGTGTTTTCTGAAAAATTCTGTTTGATGTTCTAAGAGCATACTCACTGACAACACTTCTCTTCTTCCAAGTTTTTGATTACAGGTGGGAGTCTACAAGATAGTAAAGATGCATTGCAGCTGGCACAGACAAATGGTATTTTCACTTTAAACTTATGTTGTCAGTCAAAAATATAACCTTCTCCACTCTCAGAATTAAGAGTTCAAAAGGTCTTGCCCCTGGAGGTATTTACAGAATCTCAGATTAAAATGAGAAATTATGTTTCAGAATGGGATGAATGCATTGSATGTGAGTTTCTGTATGTTGCTCTTTAGATCCCTGGATGTTGGAAGGAATCAGTCTTTCCTGTAATTTATATTTCTATATAAAAATAGAAATTACAGGAAATATAATTATGGGCTTTGGTGGGGTTTTGTTTGTTTTTAACTTACCAATCTATCATGACCAGTTTGAACAAAAGAGATGTCTTTTCTTTATGATTCTCCTAGCTTTCCCTTTCTTTCTGTGGAAGGGCAAATACCATTCCACTAATTAACGTGTGTTTTAGTTCAAATACACGTTTAAGTAAAGTACTATCTACAGAACAGAACTACAGAATAATTTAGGTTGGAATGAACCCGAGGAGGTAATCTGGTCCAACCCAGTCCACCTCCCCACTTCCATCAAAGCAGGACTAGCTTTAATATTAGGTCAGGTTGCTCGGGGCCTTATMTAGTCTTCCCCCACCCCATGCTTGTACATTCTCCGTAGCAGAAATGGTGGTTTTGGCACTAAGGTAACCTAGATTAGATACTTAGGTAAATCAGGCTAGGTGYTGCTTGCGAAATTCTGTAACAGCTGATGGAGAGGCACACGAGAGAAATGGCATGCTGTCTGCAAACCTTACAGCTGAGGATAACCTGATGCATTTTGAACGAGATGTATTTCAAGATGATCTCAAGAGGTCTTTTCCARCTTCAACAATGGTATGATTTGTTGAGGGCCGATCCACCAGAATAATTCAKCCTTGAGTTGCTGTTTTGGAGTATACTAAATAATGTGTACTAGAAAGAAACACACACATACCACCACTAGAGATACCGTCTAACATTTTCAAAGCAGAAAATATTAGTGTAATAAAATTATCACTAAGATAAAGTTGTTCAAAGGAAGTTTTCTTTTAAAATTATGAGCAATAAAAAAAAGTCCCGATACGGATACTGTCTATACCTTGTATAAATTTTCTTTTTTTTTTTTTCTTAAAACTTTCTAATACTATCTTGCTTTAGACATGTTTTACAGTACAGTTGGCTGTCATCCTACCCGCTGTGGAGAATTTGAGCAGAGTAGCCCTGAACAGTATTTATCTGAATTAAAAAATTTGATTGAAGAAAATAAGACAAAGGTAATAGCAGTTGGAGAATGTGGCTTAGGTAAGTGTTATCTTAGTACTTCAATATCTCTTTTTTTCTAGACATATATTAAAAAATCCTAAAACACTAAGTGGGTTTTTTGTTCTTTCTATTTGTAGATTTTGATAGATTAGAATTTTGCCCAAAGGACATCCAACTCAAGTAAGAAACTTTTGATGACTATAAATGGACTTTTAGCAATTTACAGGAGTGTTTTCTATCTTGTGTTCTACCAGGTAGCGTTTTGTCAGGTATAGACCTGCAGTTTGCAGGGTTGGGTCTGAGTTTTTTTGGCAGAAATGGGGCTTCAAAGAAAGATGCCTTCATCCAAGCAGTGCTATGTGCTAAATTTTGCTACCTGCCTGGTGTAGACTTAGCATGTCTCTTTCTGTAAAATTGATCAGAATTTCTGGGTTTCTGGGTGTGACAGATGTTAATTGTTGCTAATACTCAAGAACTCCTAGAGATTCGTGGGGAGAATAACATAACTGTAGTGTGCGAAAGAAGAATCGGGTTGAGTGAAAGGCATGGGGAACGGAACAGAACCGTCAAAAAGGATGAGTCAACAGTGGAAGAAAGTGAGCTTTTAAGGGAGTTGTTAGCTGGGAGCAGATAATTGAGAGCTGATGAAAAAGGTGATCTCGGGARCTGGAGAGATCTGTGTTTTGAAGTGATAGATGCAGCATAGATACTGAACGGAAAGACGGTAGCACAGCCCCTAAAACCAGCTTGCATTCTTGTAGTGAGAACTTCTGTCTGCAGAGGGAGCTGACTGAAAAATATAAGTGATAAATAAGATGAGTGATTAATGAACTGTGCTTGCATATACTGTTCTGAGTAAAGTAGTCACTGGGGGGCAGTGGTTAGTTGTGTTTTTTCTAATTGCTACATATTAGCAGTAGGTAGAGTCTTCTTCCTAATGCTGCAGTCCTACAGTGAAACATTCAGCAAAATGGACAGAACTTTTTTCCCTGGTAGAATTCAGTGTACACAAAGTTCAGCAAAGCACACCTTGGAGCATAACCTGTTTCTTTTCTGTGGCAAACTAAACCACTGGTGGAGTACCATATTTTAAGATCCTTATTGCTTTGATGCTATTGAGAGAAAAAAAAAAAAAAACCAAAAAACAAAAAAAAAACAAAACAAAAACACCAAACTGATTTTCCTTATCTGATGGACTGCAGCTGACGACCTGTGGTGGAAAACTTCTAATCAAGTGCATTGAAATTGGGTTGGGAGGAAGGAGGTGACAGGGTGACAGAAATCGCTTTTAAAGTGGTAGGTGAGTCCTTTCTAATTAAGGTTGATAATGACAGAAAGTCTTTATCTGAGCTATTTTAGTAAATTACATGAATCACGTAAATCTAGTTTCTAAGAGATCTATTGAGAGCCCTTGCTGAAAATTGCAGTTGGAAGGAGATGATTGCTGGAAAAGAACGCAATATGAGGGAGTGAAGAATCATAGAACAGTTTGGGTTGGAAGGGACATCTTCCTTGGGTTTAAAGGTCATCTAGTCCAACCCCCCTGCCRTGGGCAGCGACATCTTCAACTCGATCAGGTTGCTCAGAGCCCCGTCCAACCTGACCTGGAATGTTTCCAGGGATGGGGCATCTACCACCTCTCTGGGCAACCTGTGYCAGTGTTTCACCACCCTCATTGTAAAATATTTCTTCCTTATACCTAGTCTAAATCTACCCTCTTTTAGTTTAAAACCATTCCCCCTTGTCCTGTTGCAACAGGCCCTGCTAAAAAGTCTGTCCCCGTCTTTCTTGTAAGCCCCCTTTAAGTACTGAAAGGCTGCAATAAGGTCTCCCCGAAGCCTTCTCTTCTCCAGGCTGAACAACCCCAACTCTCTCAGCCTTTCTTCGTAGGAGAGGCGTTCCATCCCTCTGTCCATTTTTGTGGCCCTCCTCTGGACCTGCTCCAACAGGTCAATGTCTTTCCTAAAGAAAGATTGAAAGCCTCAAGGACAGATGCCTGCAAACACTGTGTTTGTAAGTTCTGTATTTTCTAAATGGACAGCTTTCCCTGCTCTCCATCCTCCATGTGTTTGTGAAACGTGGTCAGGGTTTGGGGTTGTTTTAATTTCTGCTAACTGAATGCTATGGAGTTGGATGCAGTCTGGCTTTCATGACCTTTAGCAGACTGGATGGTGAGTTSTCCGAATTAATATTCAATGTATGCTTGATAAATGAACTGAAAAAAAGGAAGGCAAAGTGTGAAATGCATGGAGGCAGGTCGCCGAGTTTCAGCTGATCCGTAGTTCAGGTGTTGCAGCAGTCACTGGAATAGCTAGCAAGCAGCTGCAGAGTTACCCTGTGGAAGAGAAGTACGGTAGTTTCCCGGTAGGTAGTATCTGAGCATGACCTCTGTTTTGTTTAATGTTTAATCGTTATTTTCTAGTTAGTTATGCTGTGTTTTCTTCTGGATAATTTTTACCTGTAGAAAATGAACATTTTTTTATCCTTTTTCTTGGATTGAAAAGCTAATAAAGATGAAATTTCTTTGTTGAAGCAGCCCTAAGAACTTTTTTTGTCAGAATTTTTCTCTATTCTCATAACCTTTCCAACAAAAAATGGTGATTTGAGTGGTAGTTAGATGAAGGTACTGCCTTCATATTATGGTGAAGGTCACATTATAAATGGACTGATAAGTACATAGAAGTTTCACTTGTGCTGTGCTACTGGGAGGGGTTTGTGGGGCTTAGCGACACGGAAACAGTTTTCTTAACCAAATTGGAGGGGATGAACAAAATCATACGCGTTATTTTTCATACATGAATCCAGAATCGTTTGTCTGGGGATATTCTACCTCAGCAAGGTCAGTTTGCTTCAGCTCCCTTAGTGTCTTGATCCCAAACCTGAAAATACCACARTATTTGAACTTTATGGTCAAAACTAAACCTGCAAACAACCATGCACAAATATTTTCAAACTTCTTATTGAGAAGCAACGTAGAACCAGCATATATTGAATGACAGTCTACTCACCCAAAGAAAAAGGTTGTTCCTTCAGCACTGGAACTAGTAAGGTTTAGTTTCCTACTGACCTATTTTTTTACCATTCTGATCACCGTATGTCTGGTTTCTCCATGCTTTTCCAGGGTTTCTCTTTCCTTTTTTTTTTTTTTTTTTTTTTTTTTTTTTTTTCTTCTCTCCAAGAACTTCCCGATTCACCTGCCCTTTCTCTTTGACAGGGCAAGTAGGAACATGTTGGGCTTCATTGTTGCTAGGAATGGAAAAAGCTTGAGTTGCCTTTCCATTTGTAGGGGCACTAAACTTTGTACTTTCAAGACCACTGCCCTTCTCAAAATTAGATTGAAATTGGCAGTAGGTTACTTAGGGGACTTATTTGCAGCTCAGTCTCTAAAACCTCATTTCCTTATGAAACAAGTCTTCTGTTTAAAAAAAAACCCACCGATAATCAAGCAATTGTAGCTATTTAACCACAAGAGCAATCATAAGTTGCGATTAAATTTATATTTAGTCAAAAAAGCTAAACTAAGCACAGTATCTAGACTACAAAGAAGATTCAAAGTAGGTGTAACTTATTCTCCTGAATTTTCATGTCAGTTTTTAACGTTACACCCAATTTCTGTTCCACCTGTTTTATCTCAAAGATCCGCACTGATAAACAGGGAAGGTAACTTTTGTGAAAGAAACATCAACCTGTAGTATACAGAAAATAGTGAAAATTGCACAAAACGAAATGACCAGTTGCATTGTCTCTTTTTTAGGAAAATGCAAATCAAACTAACGGTTYGCTGCCACTTTCTCCTGATTGGTATGTGAATCATACACAGCAGTATGTGGACACTTGAGTTTGCCTTTGAAATGTTTCTGATATCTGATGAATCCCCCAGTGCCCAGGACTGCTTTTAACAGCAACAYCTAAAGACATGCAATATGTGCATATAGTCCCAGCCTGTTGGGAYGGGCAATGTTGTCCTTCTTGCCGTGTCCAAATAATGTCATCTTAGAAATTATGTATGGATACTGAGTCACCTATGCACTGKTGGCCCTCGCCATGCATAAGTTCTTCTACTGCGTTTCCTGAGCGTTGGTAATTTGCATGCCTGGGTGTAGTGTGGCAGACAGAAGTGGTAAATGATAATGCTCTGGGATCAGAACTATCTGCAAATGACAAGTGACAGGTTAGTTCAGTGCTAATTAGTTTCCTTTGGAAACTGCACTGGGGAAACTGGCTACCTAGTTACCTTCCCTCTGCCCACATTTTGATGTCTCTTCACAGGATGGCAGCCTTGCTGTTACCGCTCCTTCAAAGGGGATACTAGGAGTAGAAGGTAGGAGAGAATAAAAAGTGAAAAGGAAAGGATGCAGGCACACAAAGGAGAGGAGGGAAAACAGTGGAAGACTTTGAAAGGGTGAAGACAATAGGCAGAATGGGGCAGAATAAGATGCCTAATATTGTTCCACCCCAAGAGAGGAAAGACTGACCTTCATGGAAGAGCAAACAAAAAGTCTGGGTTGTTACTTTCCAGGCCAGCTAGCTCTGATGCAGTTTTGGCCATTTGAGGCTGTAGCAGTCTGCATAGTGCTCCCTCACTTGCCCTCACCACATTTACAAGTGCTTCTTGAAATAGTGGTCTCCGTGTGACCCACACTCTCCCTTCCTGACATTTCAAAGCTTTGTGGAGAGAACAGTCAGTTCCTCTTTCATTAAAAATAAATAAATAGAACCGAACTCTAACACCCACACTACAGACGAGTACATGCTTAGCATATATATATTTGTGCATTCTTCAGCATTGATGCTCTTGGCCACTTCTTACCTGTCTTCCAGCATAGAGCATTACTATATGAATATACCATGGGAAAGAGTTCCTTTTAAATCCTTGCACAAATAAGAGCTTTTGCATGGCAAATCCATTAATCCTGTCTTTAGTTCTGGAGGACTAAAACGTACAAGTGCTGGCAAAAACTCTTCTACTGTCTTTATTTGCTCTTAGACACTGAGTTTCCATTTAAAAGTGATTTTTATTTTACAGATATTTTGAAAAACAATTTGACCTGTCAGAACAGACACAACTGCCCATGTTTCTCCACTGTAGAAACTCACATGCTGAATTTTTAGGTGGGTTTTGTTTGAGAATTTCATACTCAGAGCAAATTCTGAATGTGAAAAATCTGGAAACCTGAATCTTTCACCTTTGTAATAAAGCTGTCTTACATTTTTATTTATTTCATTTCATAGACATAATGAGAAGAAACCGAGATAGATTTGTAGGAGGGGTGGTAAGTATGGACTTTAGTGTAGCATTCATTTTTACATGCATGTGTGTGAATATTTTGTTTAATATGCAACTTGTTGTTTGTTATGGAATCTGGGTAGGCCTACTGTTATGTGATTTAAGTTATTATTAATTAATAAGTGTTTTCCAGACCCTTTTAGTATTTTTATTTTTGTTGCTTATTCAACAGTTTTTTTGCAAGGTAAGAAGATAGGCTGAGAAAAAGCTCTGCAGCTGACATGAGCAGTTTTTCTTGGCCTGTCAGAAGGACAGTTTAAGCACCTTATAATTGACATTGGCCTTTTCCCAATTCTTCAGTGTCTGTAACTGCAGTGCATTCAGACCACAGATAATTTAGATGCATGTTCCCAGTGAAAGCCGTAACCTCAAACATTTGCTTCTGACGTTAGACATCGTTTCAAATTAGATCCAGATGTAACTTTTGATTGCTTTATGTCTTTAGATATTCAGATCATGTATTTTAATTCAAAAGCGTAACAGGAAAAACTTTGGATGAAATGATTAAGTCCAGCAACACTCTTTCAGGTTTCCATTATGGCAGGATTTTCCAAAAGTAACAAATGCTTGGGCTATTCTATCCTACTAACAGCAGACCACACCACCTACAGTAGTATCTCAGTCCCCAGGTTTCCCCTTTGTTACTGCAGAAGCCCTCCCCTAGCTCAGGACTTTGCATGTTGTGCCCTTACGTAATACTGCACAGTCTCTCCTTCCTTTCTCTTTTCTGCAAAACTGGTAACGAGAGAAATGACGCGCAGGCACCCTCTGCAACTGACTGTCCCCCTTGGGGCGGGGACTTACTCCACTCGGGCTGAGAAGTTGCGGTTCCTGGGTGCATTACGCTGTTTGCACCTTGTGATCTACCACTTGCCTCTTGAGTYCCTGGGATGACCAAATAGACTGTCTCTCTAGTTCCCGTGGACTAAAATCTGTGGAGAACATAACACTGCTCTTACTATGTCCCGGACAGTCCCCTGTAGGGAATACTGAGGAAAGAATGTAAAAATTCAGCGKGCACAGGATTACTTCCTGTGTGTGGTCTCCCAGCTGTCAGCTACAGGAGGTTCCTGGGCCAAAAGCAGTATCTCTGGGTAGGCCTTCTCTACACATATTTATCACTCACTTTTATTGCAGTATTCAAGTGACTTCAGCCTGAACTTGGCCCAAATTCAGAATCAGATGAGCCGTGTCCCATCTTTGTGTTTGTATTGATGTGTAATGCATACTATCAGAGGTATTCATGATGCAAATAAAAACTAATAAGTACTTCTAAATGATTGGAGTTTTAAATGAAGTACATATATTTGTATATATGTGTGCATCTATATTTATATATGTTCTAGGTACATTCTTTTGATGGCACAAAGGAAGAAGCAGCAGCTATGTTAGATTTGGATCTTTATATTGGAATAAATGGCTGGTAAGTTCTTTGCAAGAAATAAAACTATTTTAAAATGTCAGCTGTAGTGAACTCATTGCTTTCTTCATTGTTATGAGGTCAAGTTTTCAAAGCTCACTAGACAGACTCTTAATCATCTGACAGATTTAGAATTGCACTCATTAGTCTGTTAGCCAGAAGAAGTTCTTAACTCACAGCTCAGCGAGTTAATCTAGCCTTAGGTCCATTCTACTACCCTCAGGTCAATCCTTGTTTGTAAATAAATAAGGTTGTTGAATGTGGAAGCAGTCCTTCTGAGAAGTGTTTAAAAAATAGCGTAATTCTAAGCTGCCGTGCCAAATCCAGGATGCACATGTAACCTGAGCAGCCTTATCTACTGGCTGCGCAGTCTGAATTCTCAGCAGTCGTCTGGCCAAAAGCCAGCCAGCACCACTTTATAAGGTGCATGGGTTGCCGAGGCCAGGCAAGTATGGGCAGTGCAGGCAGGGGTTCTGCATGCTTACTAGGGTGAGACGGCTTGAATAACTCTCCAAATTTGATGTTTTCTGCAAAGTTTGAATTTACAGGCAGCACTTTTAAAAATGAAGCAAATTCTATTCACTGACAAAATTATTTAGGAAGCTGTCTTTGCTGCAAAACATTTCAACAGGCAAAGTAATTGCTTTTATACACTTTTTTTTTTTTTTAACCAAACTCTGRTTTTCTAGTTCATTGAAAACAGAAGCCAACTTGGAAACACTGAAATCAATTCCTAGTGAACGATTAATGATAGAGACTGGTAAGACTTTCTATCTTGATCAGTTTGTGACTTAAACGCTGTGAGGCAACGAGATACGCTTGATAAGGCATATAGCAATGATAAGGCATATAGCAACGATAAGGCAGAATAAAGACCTAAGGAGTTAGAGAAGAAGGACTGGCTGTTTCTCCACATTGGAAAGCAGTTTACAGGCTGCAGAAATACTCCTTTTAAGCCTTCTGCTGGAAGGAATAAGCTGCCGTGTCAGTTCCTGACATTGCAGGGGGTGATGAAAAGGACAAATTGAAAAGCCCAGATTTTTAAATGTACCTAGGTACCAGAATCCTGCTTGAATATCTTTCAAAATCTAGCTTGCTGGAGATGTGCCAAACACAGGGCAATGGCTATGATCTTGCCACTGGTAGCAGGAATGGCATTTGGAAAGAGCAGCTCTTTAAATGGAATAAGGTGAAAGAAYGCTTGAATCCCCCTAATGAGCAGTGATTTTAATTGACTGACTAAGGATGCGTTTGGGTTTTTTGGGGGGTTTTTTGGGTTTGTTTGGTTTTTTGGTTTTTTTGGGGTTTTTTTGCATGTTCATTTCAATTATCAATAACTGGCAGTTATAAATACAGTATTTATTTTAATTTCTGAATCTGAGAAAGGAAGACCAGATCCTTATTTGCACATGAAGTACAGACCTGTTAAAGTATACAGGAAGTTTCTGCGGAATAGGTGCTGTGTATTAGCTATCTTCATCATGTTGGAGGAAATAAGTGTTATGTACTATTATTCCTGATTTTTTAAAATGTAAAATCTTGAAGGTAACAGTATAAAAATGCAAAGATCCTCAAGATGTTAAATTGCCGAAATCTCTTAAATTCCATTTTGAATTGGAAGACACTGCTAGAAGGAGATGGCAAGAACTTTTGTCTGTGGAAGTAGTTGATTAAACTATCTCAYACTATTCTCAAACGATTGCATACTCTTCTTTTTTTCAAATGGAACTAGATGCGCCTTGGTGTGGAGTGAAAAATACTCATGCTGGATCAAAATACATTAAAACTACATTTCCTACAAAAAAGAAATGGGAAATAGGGCACTGCTTGAAGGACAGAAATGAACCCTGCCATATAATGTAAGTGTACTACTGTAGTATTATTTTAAATCTTTCAAATCTTACAGGAAAAAAAAGAAAAATCAGTTCACTGGAAATGTAGTATATAGAAATGAATTCTAAATGTATTGAAACTTGTGCAAGGTATTGCTTTATAGGCTGTGGAAAAATGTAAAAAGTCTTAATTTTCCCATTTCAGCAACTCTGGGTGTAAAAAGCKCTCTGAAAGTGAAAACAGTACTGGTTTTATCTTTTCACTTGATAAATTGGAGAAGGGGTTAAACCCAGTAAAGTAACCTGCCTTGAGTAAATTTCACTGAGTTGTTCCAGTTACTGTTAAAACTGAAGCAGCACTGGAGCTGTGCAGCCTCTGCAGGGCGGGCAGCACTAAGCGAGGAGGGCCTGTGCCTGCATTCGTATCACAGTGCCTGTGACATGAACTGCCATGAGTTTGGTTAGGGTCACTTCTTCATTCTGCTACTGTGCCTAAAAAAAAAAATTATGTTTCATAAACACTGTGATCCTAGGAAGTTTAGATRCAAAGAACAGCAGTCAACGTAGAGAATAGCGAAAGAAAACTCCAGGGGCTTATGGACAGAGTTAGAAAGTACAGAAACCGTTTTCTGCCACCTTTTCACGCGCTTCCTCAGAGAGGTGTGAAAAGCAGGAAAATCTATCATGGTTTTAGTGAGAATGTTTGGTTGTCTCCATTAAATAGCACTGATAGATTAAATGCCTTAATTTTCACAACTGTTACTGAAGTCTGGCTGGTGAGTTATGCCAATCTTCTCAGTCATCTTCTCCTTATCAACTCCCTGAGAAKAAAAAGGAATTCAGGAACGTTTCTTATTGCGCTGTAGTACGTGAATGAATTTTCAGYAAATACAGCTCACAGCTGTTCCTATCCAGGTGCAAAGTCCATTTACTCAATCAGAAGTGGGATTTTTTTTGCTGTGAAGTCTGTATGTATGTCTGTGGAAAGCTGTGTAAATGACCTGTTTGGAACTAGCTTTTGAAATRCTGCTCAGGATACTACGGAAGAATTTAGGTATTCAGCAAGGTTTATTTGCTTATWTATTTAAACGAGAGTTTAGTTGAGAACTGAAGGGAATTCTGCTGCCTTTTTGGGAGACCTGAAGAAACTCTTAAGAGATCACYGATCATGCTAAAAGCATAAGCTTACCTGGTGACATCTCCTAGTGTTCAGATATATTTTATGCAGTTATGTCAATTTGCAATACTCTTTGAAATTGTTTTTATTTGTGTTTTAAAGACAAAGCACATGCATTAGCATGGAAGGGCTTTTTYTAGTATTTTTGGACTTTCTAGGAGTCAGTCCATGATTTTGGAGTAGGGGAAGAGATCAGGTGAAGACAGTTCTCTGGTCACAAGCGGAGGACCTCTCCTGTTGCTGAGTAAGGCTAGCTCGGCAAGCCTGGATGTTGTTAACACCACCCTCGTGTCTTTGCTGCCTTAGTTGTAGCTTACAGAAAGAGTGTTTCAGAAATCCCAGAACTGGAAATGCAGGGAGTCTATCCTAGAGCGGTACACAAATGCTGTACTTTGGCTTTTGCTTTCTTTTATAAAAAGAATCTTGTTTAGTTCAACCTTATTTCAAAATTACTGTTCCTTTAAGATTCATTATAACCTGTACTAATTGTAGATTAGTGACCTAAGAACCTCTTAAACCTTATGAAAAATGAAGTACGGTAACTGATAGTTGGTAATTTGTGACTTCTCAAGTAGCAAGATCTGGTTTGAGGGGAAAGTTAGCCTCAGGCCACAAAGTGTATTTAATGTTCAGGGTATATATACTGTATTAGCTCAATTGGCAGGAGGAATTTTCCACTTGTCTTTTTTTGGTGGTGCTGGATACCTTTCAATTTTGATGGTGATTATTTCCACTTTAGATATATATTTTTAGAACAGCACTACTCCCCTTGAAAGTTTTTTTTTTTATTTTAGCCACAAGAGGCTGCTTTTTTCTCCTTCAGCAATTTYGTAAGCATTACAGTAACATGTAGCATCCTACTGCATCCAAGTGGGGATAGCTATGTAAGCCCTAACAAGACTCTTCACGGGTGAAATTCTTTACTATTTGTTACTTATTTCTCTGTAGGCCTGATCTCACCCCATCTCATCTTGAACATGCCCTTAAATCAAGAAGCTGTTTGGCTGCAAAGCACAGGAGTAGTCATGGAATGGGCTAATTTTGCATCTAGGAATTTATTTGCATTCCAGTAATTGTTACAAGCAACTACTCTGTCTTTCTCAAAAAGAAGTTTAGCTATTGYGTAATTTAAGAGTCAAGATCCAAAAACCAAACCCTACCACCAAGCTTGAGGTTCTTACTCTTCACCATGAAGTTGGKTTTTTTCCTACTACTAGAAAAAATAAAAGTATGAAGTGTCTTAGGAACTGTAAAGATATTCTTTTTTTTTCAGAATGATTGATACAAAATCAAGAAAATAAGTACAGAGAAACAGATCATGCCTTGGTTTTCTGTTACTTAGTGTTAATATTATTCATCGCATTTCTTTTGCCTCCTTTTCCTGGCTTTTATCAAGCTATGGGCCTTTTAAAATTGCTCATTTAATGTTCACTGAAAATATCTGAATGYGTTAATCACAATCTAGAGAATGGGAAGTAGGAATAAGTTACTTTGGCAAAGCTTAAATTGCAGATAGAGCCTTATCTGATAGCTGCCATCGACCAGTTTATTCATAGTGCAGCTTTAGCCTTGAAAGGCTAACGAATTTCAGTCTGAAAAATGAAGACCATTGATAAAGACACCCACAAAATGACACTTTCTTTGAAACAGAAAGCTGTTTAATTACCTCCAAATAAGAGTCAAAAGACCGAAGATGAATCTGTACCAGTGAGCAGCCAGTGTTCAGTCTGAAGCGAATGGCAGTTAGTGACTTAAAAGTGAAGCTATTTGCATATCTGAGCACCTTTCCCTGCTGCTCTCAGCACAGGTTTTTATTCCAGGTTAATCTTGGAGATTTGTACATACACATGCAGCAGTCTGAAGTATATTCAGTACTGAGTTTGAGAGTCTTCTAATATGAATCTTTCTTTTTTAGTCAAATACTGGAAATAATGGCGGCAGTAAGAGAAGATGATCCACTTGAGTTGGCCAATACGCTATATAACAACACTATTAAAGTCTTCTTTCCAAATATATAAAGTTGTTTTTCTTACATTTATTCAGCATAACTTTAGTAAATATATTGCAAAAATGTAAAAATTATCATATATGCAAGTCCTTATCAATGGAAGCCAATATGTACTGCTTTTTTTTTTTTTATGGTACAAGATTAAAGCTGCTTTTGAAAAGGTGGTCTGCATTTGTGCAGTTTCTCAGCCCTGTTTCCCCTTCATCAAGATTCAGGATCAATTTCAAGGATAGCCCGAGCTAGCAACTCTTGTTAATACCTGTGTGCGTTACAAGTGAATATAGAGCACTTCAAGCTACTACTAGTAATTCAGAGGTGTTTAACACATCAATGGCATGCTTTACTACTTCACCAGAAAGCTTAGCAGTTTCATCTTTTGTTCCACATAACGCAAATGCTCTAACATTATGTCTACCAACCTAAATTTTTATTTTTTTTTTTTTAAAACACAACTCACTAGTTTTTAGCAATAAAGCTCAGCTAATACTGAATTTGTAAGTAAAGCTGCTTTGGTTCAGGCTTTTCATTTCTGATTTGACCTGCTGAACAGTCTGTTTTCACCAGTATTTTTCATTTGCATCCAGACCTCATTGATCAGGGATTACTGGTATACAGTCTTTGGCACAGCATTATCACTACATCAATTAAAGAGTGTTTTTCCAACCATCTTAAAAACATGTGAAAACATTTTATTCCATGTACAATAATGTACATAATTTTAAGGTGGTCGTGAAAGAGACCAGCAAAAATTAGAGGTATATTTACAGTAGCACACACCACAGTAAACAACCACCATTCACAGACTCAACATTGAGATACTGCTGTTGTGCTTAAGTACAATAACTACAAAGTGATACTTTTTATTCTGTTGAAGTCAATCTTAAASGAATACCTCACGGCTTAGTAAAGGACATCTTAATCACCAACATTAGAGTCAACATTCAGAGTCTCACTCAAGTGCTGTGCCACACAGTCATCRTCTTCCTCATCACTATCGGAAGTGTCATTATCTTCATTTAATTCATTTTCAGCATCAGCAGCTTCTTCTGCAACTTGTACAGGATTTTCATTTGGTGCCACAAACCCGTTGTTGTTAGAGATATTGGCGTTTTCCTTGTCCTCAATATACACTTTCTGATGACACATCGGGCAAGTGTCCTGGATGTACAGCCACTTCCGAAGACAAAGTGCATGAAAGTAATGGTTGCATGGAGTAATGCGAGCAGAAGTGGTGAACTCATGGTAGCAGATTGCACATACATCATCTATTTCATGTAACCGACTTCCTTTTACCTCTGGAAGCGAGTTTATTTTCTTAACAGCAGTCCGGCGGTTTATAAAAGTCTTCCAGCCATTCTTTGCTTGCAAGTAGATGTTGAAGTACGCGTGTAGACACATCATGCAAGCGCGAATCTTGCTTCCCGATTCAAAAACCATTGTGTAAGCTCCATTTCCAAACATGATTACTCCAAATATAAACTCAATAATATTGCCAGTTGAACGAACRTAATAAACATAATCATCAAGTTTTTCCCATAGCACATTATAGTAGCCATCAATCATAAACAATATATAAACAGTGATAGAAACTATTACTTTTAGGCAAAGCTCTACACAGAATGCTGTAACTGCAAAAAGCCACGTATTTAGTGCATAGTGGTGCCAGAGGATGTAACTGAGCAGAACCGGAAGGATGAAAAGGCAAGCGGAAACAAACAGTACAGGGAAGTGTCTGCGAAACGATGACACGTGGGAGGCACTGAGAGACATCAGCACAGGGTCTGTCATTCCGTGGATAAAATGCAGGACTGCGGTTAACAAAAGGCACATGTTTCGACTCAGGCGAACTAACCGTTCTTCTGGTTTCAGTCCACTTAGACCAGTCTGCAGAGCCAAAATGAAAAACAAGACGGGCGCTACAAAACCAAGCCTTTTGTCATCCTCATCAGTTGATCCGATGAAGGCCAAGATGCCAAGTCCCAAATAATGCGCTATTGAGGAAATGACGGCACTCATGCCTAACACAGTTAAAGTAGAGTCACACCCACTTATGATCAGACTGCAAATCAGTTCCCAACAGTTATCCCAYGATATCAAGAAGAATTTTTCTTCTGTATTAGTTTCAGCCATCTTTACAACATAKGTTAATACCACAGCTTGTGCTGTAAGTCTCGTTAGCCAGAAGACACGCAGTACAGCTGGAAACCGAATCCTTTTCCACGTATCTTCCATCAATAGCTGTAATCCATAAATGCGATACATGTGCCTCACCAGCAGATAAACATATCGCACCGAATAATAGAACCATTTAATTTTCATAACTAAAATGGCCGTGGTATTTAGCGTCAGAACTAGGCCTGAAATGAAAACTAGTATCTGCCGGACRTTTAAAGGTAATTCAACAACCAGGCCAATTACAGGAATCAGTATATCCAGGATGATGAGTTGAGAGTATATGGACTGCACGTTTAGTAATGTAACATACCCAATTCCAAAGGTAAGCTGAAGGATGGAAAGTGCCATCCATAGTGAAGGTCCTTTATGAGGGAAGATCTGAATTCCAAACGCGGCTGTGTAGTAGGCACTGTAGAAGTTTATGTGCAAAGAAGCATAGTAATTCACCAACACTGAAGTCGCWGCCAGCAGAAACGCCGAGGCGATYGTATAAAACTTGAAAAGTGCTCGCTGTTGTAAGACCAGAACAACACTGGATACAAAGACACCTGAAAATTGAAATGATTGAAATCWCTTAGTTCTCAGCAGAAATTCAACAACAGACTTTAACCTACTAGCTTTGGAGCTACATGTATTTAATGTATCACTTCCCAATTGGTCACTCATAACTTTACATTACCAATGGTGCCCTCTTCAGCGAACAGAGAAGAGGACGACTTAATCTCTGTATTTAATATATCTGTGCACTGCAGCTGCAATGCAAAGCCAACACAAGCATGAAGTCACAATTGCCGTTAAGTTTATCTGCAGCTTCAGACTACAASAGTGACAACCTCCAGCCTTTCAGCCTTAGTCTTGAAATCTAAGGGTAGACAAGTTCTAAAAGCAGAAAAGAATTRCCAGATACAGCATCACCTTTATAGGCAAAGTTAGTAAATTTTACTCRTTTATTCCTTACTAAGTGTTGTAATTCACTTGAGCAAAGCACTCAACTACAAGTGTCCAAGCTGGAGTACTAAAGATAACAATCACCAGAACAGTTTAGCAGTTTAGCTAAACCCTTTAATGAGAAAATACTGACAAATTGCTGTAGTTTACTGAGGGAAGGMACTCTTCCTCCAATTCCCTTCAGTTTGCTTCCATTTCTGATAAGGCATCCTGAAACAAGTGTCTCATGGAGAAGACCTTCCACAATATAAAGCTTTTGTACACAGAATCCAAAACTGCACCAATCTCCTTCTTTGCCAACGCCAGTGCGAACGTGCGTCCTGCTTGCTAGAAGTCAGATTTAGATCTTGAAATTCCTGTTTGCTAACCTTTCCCTCATACTGACCATGAACGCACCTTGACCGTGACTGGAAAGTCTGCACCTGAGAAATCCTGTTGTAGCATCTATAGTACCTTGGTATTACATTTATGACCTTGCAAYAAACTCCTCCTGTAGCGTAGCTTATGAATTTCATCACTGTATTACATAGGTAAGGGCTCTTCCCTAACAGATGCTAAATGGCACTTATCACTAGAGTCACTTCCTTAAACATTTTTTTCTTCAGGAAGCACATTGCCTTTGTTTTGGGCTTCTCAGTCAGCTTCTAGTCTATGCAACTGCTTTCTCATCCAAACCATTCTGGAGAGATTTCGATCTCTACAACTTGTATTTGATTGCAAGTTGCTTTCAATCTCTGTACTAAAGCTAATGAAATCACAAGTAATCCTCTTTCTATTGGAGGACAGCATCAGTTTTTTCTGACGACTGTATTTTAGATTGTTCCAAATCCTCCATAATAAAGTGTTTAAAAAAAACTTTAAGCCATGGTATCTTGATCATGGGAATAAAAAACTTTGCTAAGAACCAGCATTTGATTACACCAGTAGTGTTGCCAGCTGCTTGTATCAAAAAAAAAAAAAAACCACCACCCTGGAGGACTGAATAAGAAGGGAGAGGGTCAACGTGAATCAACAGCAAAAGGCAGACTACAAAAAAAGTTATCAATGCACCTTGACAATATTCCTTGCCAGCAGCACTGGCTGATATAAAAACATTCTCCTTAACTAATCATTAACCTAGTAACCTTGTGAAGTTGACTGAGGAAAAGCCTCAATCAGTTTTCAGAAAGTGCCTTGTATCATAGCTTGGTTCTTCCATGAAAAGCTGAATATTCATTACATACAGCACTTCTTTAAAAATAAGCTTGACAATCTCATTGCCTTTCCATGCATACCACCACAAACACCTTTGGGAAAGCTAACGCTGCCGACAAGTTTGTACCCTTTGTCTTTTCTCAGAAGTCACAGAAATGGCTCAAATGCCTGTAACAAGCTCATTATTTACATAATTCTGATCTTTTGAGCCAAATGAGATGCATTTTGCACTAAGCAGGTTGCTCTGAAACACACTTGTTAACAAAACCTATTTTTCTTCCTTGCAGTTGCAATAACAGGCCTGTATTTAGATACTATAGGTCATCTTAAAATACTGACGTTTCACATGCAAGACGCATCCCTAAAAACAGTACAACGAGTCAATAGAAAAGCTAGACAGGGACTAACAAAAGGTAAAGCATTTCTGTCAGCACCTGTGTGGACAAGTCAAGACCCCCCCGAAAGGAACCTCAAAAGACCACAGCAGGTAACTCGCATCTGGGAAGGGGAGCGGAGCACTCCTCTGCCCCCATCTCTGTGTATGTCGTTCAGTCCATCCTGCCATGACCAGACTTCCCCCTGCCCTGCACAGTGTTCACCAAACAGTAAATCTTTTCCCATTTTCCCTCTGATAGGAAATGCTGCAGTTCCTCCTCTGAGAAGATCTGTCTCGTGTATATACTGCTGCTCMTCTTTACTGTTCCTACCTATGCCAGCCCACCACTGTCTGTCTCCAGTACGGCCTCTAAACACAGCATTTAATCAAAGCACAGGCATTTACTTCTAAAATAATTTCTTCTGTTACAATGAATCCCTCCCTCTCATTTTAACTCCTGCAATTTGTCAGTATCTTTATAGCAGCACACTACCTAGGATTCCACTTCCAGTCAGTTGCAGAGTTCAATTACCTTTACACGAGTATTTTAATCATGTAGAACTGCCAAATTATTTTTTCCCTAGCCCCAGCCATTCTACTTGCTTCCMCAACTTTCTACAGGCTACAGTATTTATAGTAACCCTCTCAAAAATCAGTGTCCTCACTGAGGAGGGACTGCTGTCTGAAGTAACAGTTTCACATTCCTGGAAGTGGTGGTTCTGCTGGAACAGAGACACTTAAAAAAAACACGCAAAGGTATGAAAGGTAAACATTGTGCTGGAGACAAAGCAAGGTTAATCAAAAAGATTAAAGAAAAATTGAAAAGAAATTTTCAGATTTTTTTTTTTWAACAGAATTTTTTTCAAAAAATTTTTTTAAAGAAAAATTGCGCTCCAGTTGCAGGACTTGGTTTTGCGCTGTGTACAACTCTATGTACTTGTGTAGAAAATAAGTGATGGAAGAATCAGACCAAGGAATCCTGCAGGAAAACTTTTTAGAAATCATACAGACCTCTGTTAGCATTCTGCATTCTTGAAGAGCTGTGCTCACAGAATAGTTCAGAACGGTTCAACGTCACCCCTGAAAGCTATCAGATCTCTCCAGAGCTACAATCTTTGTATCTAGAGGACAAGTTGTGCATTTATCCTATGCTGAATAGTACTGTGCTACAGGAAAAATTTGGATCAGTCTTTCAAAGCCTGCAAATGGTAACTAAAAGGGCAACTTCCCCACTATTTCAATACAGAATGATCCAAAATAWATGTTTTGGTTTATCCTAACAACAGCAAAAACCCAACCCTGTAATCCTTCAATTTAGATGACGAAAAAATAGATGCAAAAGCACTCCATTGTCTGAACCACATAGAAGGCTTTGACATCATCTTTAAGTGGTTACATTTTAATTTTTCTTTAGTTTTGGAAAGCCAAGAAGAGGAGACCACTTGTCTCAAAGTACAAGATAAGTCTCTTGGCACAAACTGTTCCCAAAGCTCTTTTGCAGGAGGCAGGGGAGGGATTACCCACTTCTTCCCCCAAACCCTTCCAGAAAAGCGACCATATGCAATCCTGAAAAGCACCTTAATCTGTTAATCCCAGTATCACACATTTAAGAATGATATTTTTCTTAGCTTCCTACCCCAACAGCCATACCACCMATTTCCTTCCTATTTTTTTCTACTATAAACATCAAACAAAACACAAAATCAACACCTCGCAGGCCTGCAAAAAACTCTCGCCGTATTTTGGATTCTCCTTTCCTTCCTGCCTCAGGATTCCCAGCTCCAAGATGTGATACACGACGCAGCATCCCCCGTACAGCAGTTTGCAGAACAGGGCTCCGACCTGGCTGAGACTGCGTAAGCACCCACGATTACAAGTTAACACTGAAAACAGTATCACCTAGTTACACCACTGATTTTCAACCTTCATCCCAGGGAAGAAAAAGGCTTAAAAATAACCATCGGCAAGTTTCAAGAGACTTCTCTTTCATTTGGGAACCAAATGCCCGGCGTTTCTGAACTGCTGTTCCTAAAATAAGGATTTAACAGCATATTTCAGGACGACATCGCACCACCCGAAGTGCTTTTTACAAATAAAAAAAAATGAAATACGTATCGCCACGAAGTCACACGTTGTAGCCCGCCGCGGAGGGGGCTGACAGCCCCCAGTCCCCGCGCACATGGCCCGCAGCGCCCACCCGGCCACGCCGCGGCCACCGCCACGCCCGGGCGCAGGCCCGAGGCTCGGCTCCGGCGGGTCCCCGCGCCTCCCCAGGGTCGCACCGCCGCGGGGAAGCGGCAGGATGCCAGCCCAGCGAGGAGGCGGAGGGAGCCGGCCCGTCCCGCCGGCCCGGGGACGGCGCCGGGAGTCAGGGGCCGGGGCGGAGGCGGGGCGGGGGGAGCGGTCACGGAGCGGGGGGCCGGCGCTGCGGCTCGCAGGAGGAGGGGAGAGAGGCGATCTAGCCGAGCAGGGACCCGGGGAGGGGGAGCCCAGGGCGGCAGGAAGCAGGCGGCGGGACGGGGTCAGAGACAGGGAAACGGGGCAGAGGAGAGAGACAGGCCGCGACGGCACCGGGCAGCAAGGCGGCGGGCCGAGGGGACGGGGGAGGGGAGCGGCGGCCGTGCCCTGCCCGTGGCTGTAAACAAGGCCAGCCCGGGCAGGCGGCAGCGGGGACGGGCCCGGGCCCGGGCCCCGGCCCCGGCCTGGCGGGGTGCCGACCCTCCCAGCGCCCGGCCGGTGGCCGAGGCCGGGGCTGCGCGGCGGGCGGGCGGGGAAGGGCGGCGGGGCGGGCGCAGGCCCGTCCCGCGGCGGGAGGGGAAGGTCTCTCACCCAGCAGCCGCAGCAGCACGCCCAGGAGCGCGGCGTACAGGGAGCCCCCCGGCAGCGGGGACGAGTTGAAGATGGCGTCGATGAGGAACAGGCTGGGCACCCGCAGCGCGACCTCCAGCCCGGCCCGCAGCCGCGGGCCCAGCCGCAGCCACGGGAGCTGCGGAGGGCCCGGGGCCGCCATGCCCTGCGAGGGGGCAGGCAGCCCACCTCTCCCGCCTCTTTAGAAGCGGAGGGGGCAGGTGTGGGGGGGTGGAAAGGAGGGAGGGAGGGAGGGCGGCCGGCGGGCTCGCTACCGCCCCGCGCCTACCGCCCGGCCGGGCCGGGCCCCCCGCCGCGCCGCCGCCGCCTCCATGTTCCTCTGCGCTCCCTCGGCAGCTCCGGCCCCAGCCGGGCCGCGGGGGCGGGGCGGGGCGGTGAGGCGGGGCCGCGCGGGCGTCGCAGTGCGTGGCCCCGCCCCCGGCTCCCACGCGCGAGGGGGCGGGCGGCGCGCGCCACCGCCCTCCCTTCCCCCTCCCCCCTACCGCCCAATYGCCGCGCGCGGACGCGGTGCGCGCCGCCAGCGCGCGCACTGCCTGAGGCGGCGTCTCGGTGAGCGGCTGCCCCGCGCCCTCAGGCGGGCGGTGCTGCTCCGGGAGGCGCGAGGTGGCCTGTGGGCCCGCCGTGTGGGCGAGCCGGGCTCGGGAGGCGGGGGCCGTCTGAGGGACGCCCCGCCCCGCTCGGCGCTGAGGGGAGGGAGGCGCGGGCCGTCTGAGGGGCATCCCGCCCCGCTCGGCGCTGAGGCGACCGCGGCGGCGGGGCCGGTTTCCCCGAGGACAGGCCGTGCAGCCCTGGCCAGGAGGGCGGTGCGCGGCGCGTAGGAGCGGGCCGGAGGCGCAGAAGTCCGCCTGGGTGGCATTTCCGAGCCAGCACGGGGGCTCACCCCGCCGTGCCCTGCTCCCGGGAGCTTCCCCTTGCCCCTCTTGTGCGTCCACGGTAGCAAAGCAAAAAAAAAAAAAAAGGCGCCACCTGCTATCGCACAAAGATGAACGTGGGTTCATCCCTCATACCCCGGAAAACAGCGCTTCGTCGCAGAGAATCAGCAAATAATCAGCGTGTGCGGTGGCGGTCTCCGCACGCTGCCGCGCGCCCGGCCTGGCGCGGCGGGTGGGACGAGCCTCCCTTCGCCAGCCGGCTCCTGTTCCCCGGGCGGCGGCCGCTCGCGCTCCAGCCCCCGCGCGCGGCCCTGCCGGCAGCGCTTCCCGCGCCTGCCTCCCCCCGCGTGCCTGCGGGCGTGAGGAGCGCTGAGGTGAGGAATCCTCTCCGGGCTGGCCAGTGGGTAGTTCACCTTGAAAAAGTAATGAGCTTTTGATTAGGGGAGGGCAATGCAGAATTTCCTGTTCTTTCGTGCGTGGTGCAAAAGCCTTGTCTTACTCGATGCGTAACCGTAGATCAGGATCACGTGGAAAAAAGGCGTTTTCCTTTGAAATCGTTTCCTTCCTCATGCATCGTCACAGAAACCACAAATACAGGGACTAACGTTTGGAAACGTCAAGCTGACTTTACTTAAAAAGATTAAAAAATAAATTAAATGCGAATGTGTAATCCATGTTAGTCCATCTCAAACGGGCATTTCCCAGCCCATCGCTGTGCGAATTAAAAGCAGGTGTCAGGCCCCAATGCCTGGTGGCATCTGCCACRCTGCCATTCCCTGCCGCTGTCCCCTGCAGCTTCACCTGCCGTAGCTCAGCCCTGTCATGTGCCTGACTCGTTCATGGCTTCAGCCCTTGGAAGTCTTTCTATTATTTTCAAAGGATTTTGCATCAGGCAACAACAGTAAGCAATGCCCCACACTAACAAAGCCAGAAATGTTGCCAGATTGCTAAAGGATTGTATTACAAAATCCATGGACRTGGACAAAGTGCATGTTATAATCACATGCTGAAAGGCGTAACTCTGACCTAGTAAGTATCCCCATGCCAAATAATAGAGGTTAGGGTTTAAAATGTGAAAAGTGTTTATTTTACTTAGATTTGAAGATGGCTGAATCATGCTGATTCTGACTTGCCTGAATAATTTTACTCCTCAACTAAGTATAAAGCTGCTGAATGTAAATAAAAGTATTTGATCTGAAATGAAAAGCAATGTAAATCAAGCAGATCTGGGTACTTGATAATTCTCAATAATCCACATGAAAATATTTATTTATATGGGGTGTAATTTCAAGAAATCGACAACTTAAAACACCATTTATGGAAGTGGAATTCCCTGCGCTCCCGAGGCCCCTTCAACTTCATTTAATATCCTCATCAGTAAAGAGAATCTTAAATCTATTTTTGCAATACAGGCTTCAGGATCAGAGGCGATGCTGTAGTACATATTTATATTGCTTTAGGGACATGTGGATTAAATGGAATCCGTTAAATGGATTTTCAGGTTTAAATATGTGCGTTTACAGGCATATTTTACAGATGTTATTTAGGCATGTAAGTACAGTCATGGATATCTGCAAATTATTTTGTGCATAAACAGTTCCAGGTTGCAAACATTCTAGAAATCCCAGTGTTAGTAAAGCGTATCAGATCAAATTCATACATTTTTTACATGTTCTTCAGAAAACTTGTTGCAGTGTTTAAGACTCCTACTTTTACGTTCAATTAAAAAAAACATCTAAACTTGATTATTAGGCATACAATACGTAGGAAGATGACACCTACTGGATATTTTTAATTTTGCAATTTGCACTACATAGTTTCAAATGTGGTACTTCAACTTTGGTACACAAGCATAACTCTACTGAATTCACTTCAGTTACATACACAAATCAGGAAAATTTGTCATTTATAGGGTTAAATGCACTTTCAAGTTCTTTGTAAATCTGGGGTTAAAACCTATTCTAAGTAAATTCATATTAGCACTGCTATAAAAAATTTTCTTAGTTGGAGACTTATGCAATTTCTTGTTCGTAAACTAACACACAAATTAAGCAGAAAGCTCCTTTATTTGCCTGTATAGATTGTTACGGGCAAATAGTCCTGAACTCCAAGGTGAAGGTTGTTCCACGTATCATTGTGGCTGTGTGTACCTGACGTGGTAAACGTGTCAGGTGTGAGGCCTACACCCCATGACAAGGCAGCGCAAAAGAACACGCCCCAGGAGTTCTTTCATAATAAATAAGAACTTAACACTCGGAAATGCTTTCCGAATAATTCAATACACCTCTTATATCAGGCTATGAGTTAGAAAGTCGCAGATCAATTTATTTCAATAACAAATATAAGTCACTGGAATTCTTTGATGTTCTATACAGCATGTGGCAGAAGGTTAGCATTTTACTTTCAGTCATGCAAAAATTATTTTGGGGGTTTTTTTTTGAAAGCTCAGAGTGGTCAAAATTCATATAATTTTTTCAAAAGCTATTAAAATTTTTCAATTTGAGATTTTTAGAACAAGAGGAGCTGCATAAATGCAAATTATCAAGTGCAGCATCTGATGGTTTCTGTGAACTACAGCTGTGTAAGTAGCATGCGCTGAAATAATGACATAAAGCAATCGTTACTATCTTACAGAATGGTAGAACTGCACTTTCTATACTAGTCTGCTGAGGCCATGTTTAGGGCCACAYGTAAAGCTACTTTTTGGCAAAACAACTTTCTGAGTTTTTAAAACTCCTCCTTTTGCTTAAGTACTCTCATGAGCCCTTCAGGCCAAAGGCTTTATTGGATTAATGCCAATGCTTACATCAGATATTACAAAATCACATGGTCTTGCAAAAATCACATTTTTATAAGTAAAAAGAATAAAAATGCATTTTTTTCTAAGATCCTGAAAAGCTTTAAATACGATATCTTTGCCTTGCAATACCACAAGTAAATTTAGCCTCTTACAATAACCATAGATTTTGTAAGAAGAAAAAACAGTTGGCTGCTAAGAAAAACAGAAAAAATGTGCATGTCAAAAACTCGTTTTAGTTTKCAATGAATGTAGCAATCCATTAACTATTTCCAAATTTCATTTCTCCTTCCCCGATACCTTTTGCGGTGAATTACCCGATATCATTTTGCATTCCTTATAYAAGAATAAAGCTCCGTACAGTATATCTTTCATTTTGTCATAACAGCTTTTTCATTACAGTCAGTAAGGACATCTATATTTTGGACTGAAACAAAAACCAAGAATCATGAAAGGACCCTACAGTGGATTTTCTTCTCCTAGGATGATATTCTAGCATAAAAGAGGCCAGTGTATCTGCAATTTTTTAAAAGAGAAATATCAATGTTTTATTAATGCAGGCTTTGGTGGATTCAGCATGTGGGTGACACCCAGCTGTGCCTGGGTGAAGCTGCTCATTACCTCCTGCGGAGGACAGCTTGTGTCATCAGTTCTGCCTGCCTGAACGCCGTGTTYGCGCCGTTGTCAGTGTGCGCTACTGACGGGAGTGAATTGCCAGCTAATGCAGATAGATGCGGAGACTTTCCCACATCTGACTTGTTCTGCAGTTCGGTATAGATCGACTTTCGTATGTGAGACTTCCAATGTGGTACCTGCAGAATATTTAAAGACTAACGTATTAACTGCTTAAAGTTCAATGGAAACGATTTACACTCACATGACTATTTTTAATATTACAATTAAAGACATCAGTAGTCTTTACCCAAGAACAGTTTATATCTGTGTCTTCTTCTGAAGAGAAAAGAAGAGCAAATCAAGATAACATTTGAAAAGCTAAGGTAAAACCTGTAAATATTGTTATTGACACAGGGACCTTTTCAATATATGAAGAATTTCCCTATAAAAATTAATGTGTTTAAGATTAGTTATTGTATTAAGTTTGGGTTTTATTCCTCCTCTACAGCTAAATGCCATGGGCTTAGATAGCATTTCTTAAAAGAAGCTAAGAAAGCAGAAAGCAATTACTCATTGTAAACATTTGACAAAATAAATTGTAATAACTTGTTTGTGTGAAAGATCGATTTTGGTTTCACATCTGCGTGAAGTGACAATGTCCGTAACATATGAGCGCTCATTCTGTTTCCCTCAGTGGAGGATGGCATTTTTATGCTTGTTATTTGAAGAGAATCCTCACTTGGAAAGTTCAAAATGCCTAGAAGAGTTTTCTTGTCTTGACAAAGCAAGAGTCAAAACACAGGGACAAGTCTTGGGTCATCTCTGACAGGAGACAAGACTCACATACATGCATCATCTGCA
This sequence comes from Oceanodroma leucorhoa, assembly GCA_030449065.1. Classification (NCBI taxonomy): domain Eukaryota; kingdom Metazoa; phylum Chordata; class Aves; order Procellariiformes; genus Oceanodroma; species Oceanodroma leucorhoa. The sequence continues at coordinate 727,768 of JASVER010000004.1, forward strand.
TGAGGAAAATACCTTTGTTCTATAATTTTCCCCATATTCCTTTAGTGACAAGCTTTCTCATTCTCTTCAAAGTGAAGAAATGATTGCAAAGAAAGGGGTTAGACCTTGCTGTTTATGGCTTTACAATTTTCTATAAAACCATGCAGAGAAAGAGCCTTTGGGTTTTGCCTCCTGTGAAAAAGTGCGTAAAGAGAACAAATTACATTAACAGTTGCTCACTAGCATATTTATCTCATTTCCTAACTATGACCAGCATACTTCGCAAGGAGGCAAGAGAAGGAAGAGACACAGAATATATCTAAGGACTGCAGCCCCTTTCCTGGTGTCTCTCCGGCCACAGGAGAGGTGTCCCGCCTGCCGCGGTCCTTTCCCTGGGAGGACGGCAGAGGTGGACACCACCGCCCGGCTGCCAGGCAGAGCTCTGCCRCCCAGCTCCTGCCGGCAGGTCCCCTGCTTAGGGCAGCACTCGCTTCTGGCTTCGTAGCCCCGCTTCTCTCTGCTGAGGCCTTTGGGAAGCGCTCCACTTCGCTCCTCCCCGATCCTTCACCTACACCGTTTTTGCTGTTCTTGTTTTGCTTTCCAAGCGCTACAGGGAGAAATGTCTCCTTCATAACTCACCACACACACACATTGTGGCTTCTGCTGCAGAGGTTTGCCTTCTTTTCCGGAGCTGCAAACTATGTATTCCAGACCTGATTTACAGACTTAACTAAGCAAGCAAAAAGAAAGAGTGATTAAAGATCCTTTTTTTTTTTTTATTACTGCCATGTATGCCTTTTTCTCCTACCATGATGTTTGATTTTTCAAGTGCATCTTGCTAGAGACAGGCAATATCATGTGCTTGTCTGTTGGGCATCATATCCTTTCTTAACGGTTTCACCAGCCCCCCTCCAATCCTGTTACTAATCCATGGCAGAAAAGGCAGCATGCTTTATTACAAATTACATACTCAGTAAAAATAACTCTAGAATGTTAAAGTAGTAAAATATATTTAAAGTATCTCAGAGCAGATGCTAGAAAGTTGTCCTAGGAATTGATATTCAATATTTTTCTGGATTTTAATATTATTTTCTGTTCTGTAGGTGTTCTTGGCTATTACTTCTTGTGAGCTCGATAYCTATTTGTTCACAGGAAAATGTGTCTTTCCTAGGATAGGTGGGAAGCTGGAAAAGCCTGACAGCTGGTGCAGCTCATTTTTTCAAATGCCAGACAACGATTTAGAAATGGTGTGCCTGACTGAGAGGGAGAAATAGAAATGATTGTGGTATTTTGTGTGGAGCACATGGAAAAGCAAATGCTGCTATCATAGCAGTTTCTCTGACCTCAACCATACTTTGTGTTATATAGCTGTAAATGTAATAAATAAAATGCAGATCCAATGTTAATTTTTAACCTCATTAGTGAAAATTTTCCCTTTGAAAACACAAATTAAATATATAGAACCTTGCTCTACATGTTGKTTTTTTATAGCTAACGAAAATAATTATACGTTACACAACTTTTTTTCCCCTTACGAGGTGATGCATGGCTGCATGCAGTGAGTTGTATAGCTGAAAAGCGAGATCTGACTATTCTAATTCAATATACGCAAAGCAGAGGCCTTGTAGAACTGTTTCTCTCAGATATTTAGCAACATCTGGAATATAACTGTAGAACCCCCGAGTTACAAAGTGAAATAAGAAAGAGCAAGGCAGGTTCCTTCAACTCTGGGGCTGGGCATTCATTTTACCATTTGTACTACTTGTTTTGTGAAAGACAAAACTGGAGACAATCAGAATTATACTGGAAACTAGACATATCACAGCAGAAAATRTGGTCTTCCTGAAAAATCCTTGTTTGTAGAGGAAATCCCAGCTGTGGAAGCATTAATCTGCCTGTCATGACTGGGCTGAGCCATGTCTGCCAGAGCTGTCCTCCGCTTCTCAGGAGCGTTGAAATGATGTTCAGCGTTACCGAACAGTCTTGAGGTTCACACTGTAATTGCCAGTCTTGCTGAATGCCGCTACCAGTACAAAGCCTCGGCAGAAAAAACACAGTGGGAAAGCTCAGTTTTCTGAAGTCACATGCAGAACAACCCTGCCCCTAGTTCCCCTGCCCTTTGCATATGCAGTCCCAAACRGGAGCTATTTTCTAACCTGTGGGCTACTAAATTTAGCTAGTTCTTGATAACTGAAAATGGTTCATAGGCCCGAATTGTACTGCTGGTCACCAGTAAGACCATTTCAAGCTAGTTTAACACCAGTTAGCTAATATAAAACTAGTTAAAAACAACTGAAAGTGTCAGCTGCTCTGTATTGTAGCACTTTTTTTTTTTATTAATGAAGCATACTAGAAAGAATAATTTTCTAGTTTTAGCTAAAATGGCACATCTCTCAGGATGATTTCAGTCTTCAGAAGAGCTGATCTGGGAGATATTTGTTCACAGACAACATGTGAGAGACAAAAGTAGAGAGAATCCAAAACTATACTGGAAACTAGACCTGCTACAGGAGAAAATGTGGTCTTCCTGGAAGATCCTCTCCGGTAGAGGAGGATCCTAACATTGCTCCCATGGAAGGCCTTCAGCAACCTGTTTGTAAATCACTGAATCTGGTCGGCAAAAAGACAGTTCTGAGTATTAACCATGCACGAGGCTGCGTTAGAGGGATTAGTGTAATCAGCCTGCATATAGCTACCATCTTGATGAGGGGGTGGGAAGAAGAGGGTAGTTTTGTCTCACATGAAGTAGAGCGTAAGTGATTTGTAGCACAGTGCAAAAGAAAGTTCGGAGCGATGATCAGTCTAGCCTTTCTTCTCCCAGGGAAATCCAGACCTTGGTATAAATGGTGATAAATCTCATGGGGTTGATGCAGAAATCTGGACTGATGTCTAGCAGACATTTGCCTGATGTTGAAGAGTTGAAGCTGGACRTCCAGTCAGCCTCAATTCCTCTGTTAGTGGAGAGAAACAAGCTCATTCAAAGGCATTGTGGCTCCTTGGTTTTATCACCATCTCGAGACACCTGGGGTAGGATTCCTCTCAGGTGACTGCTGTCTAAAAGCCTACTCTATATGTTAACTATCCAGGCTTCCAGAGAAGTCAATGAAGAGAGACAGCCAGCCACTGTCTCAGACACTTGTCTTTGAAGAGGTGGAATCCTCCAGAGATGTCAGAGAAGACATCTTCTCATTGCCTGTCCCGGGAAGCTGGATGGTTCCCAGCCCTTCATTTGACTTAAGCTGGGTGAGGGAGGTGCACCACTCAGGGCTGAATAGCACAGTCTCCATCAGCGATGAAAGAAGTGGCCTCATAAATTTTGGGAGGGCGCTGAAACTAACCTGACATTTTTTACATGCTTGTATATAGGTGGCTCCAGTTCCCACACAATCCCTCTTAACTGCAAATGATATGGAGCACAGATTTTCTGTTTTATGAACCAGTTTTATATTTTAAAATTGAGGCATTGAAAGTATAAAAATTTGGAGCAAGTCAAGTATTTATTGTTAAGATTAAATATTATTTGCATTGATATGTATAACATATATATGTATGATATGCATATAAGATGTAGATTATATGCATATATTACAAAGATATACTGTGTACTACATTTGAAAAGAAAATCCAAATCAGTGTCCTGTTTTGTAAACATCGTCATAGCCTTCTCGCATTTTTCTCTCAAGTTCATTAATGCAGTGCAGTTTTGTGAAGTGTTTTGATTTTGATATTTCATTTTCCTACAGGATGGCTTTAACCTGGAAAAAACAAATCACCATTCTGCTCTTGTGGGTTAGTCATAGACTTTAAAGGGAGTATTTATGAGCATGCAATCTAAAGTGCTGCATAACAAGCTGTGAAAGATCAGCCAGTAGGTCTTGTACCTAAAATAACTCGTGTTCTTCAGAAAGAGATTCAGCTTTGTTTTGAAGATCACAAGGAGCAAAGAATTGTTTTCAGAATTTAATGGTTGACTTCTAAACAAGGTTTTACTCCTAGTTAGCAAATTCCTTGAAGCTTCCTAAGGTGATATCAAACTCTAGCATTGGCTTTGATTAGAGCCACATCAAATATTTGCGTTGGAACCTGACACCACATGAACTTTGCTCAGCCTTATGTTCCACTGCAATGTTGGTGTTCAATAAATAGTCATGAAAACCATAATTCCAGTTTTGATCAACACTGGTTTCGTATAAAAGCCACTGAAACTTGTGATTTAAATGTAAAACCAGCTTAATAATGACGCTTTTGGCTGAATATCTCCTTTAGACTTGGAATAAATGAAACACTCAAGTTATTTGCAGGTATGAAGATAAAAGGAAAAAACTCATGCAAATCCTTATGAATCGAGAGAGAGGAGTTTTGCACAGCTTGAAAGCTCAATTCTTCTGTGATAGGGGAACTTCACATCCAACAGCAAAATTTAATTTCAGCCTGCTTGCTTGGTTGGTTGTGTTAACAACTGGAAAAGCCCACCCAGTACAGACACTTCAAAGTACATTTCCAGCCAGCCCCTAGCTGCTTGGTGGCCTGGCCAGAAGATGGCAGGCACGTTTTGTGGGAGGAAGGAAAGCGTGCCAAACAGACAGGTGTTCTGGTTGAAAGAATAAAATAATTCACAGTCAAGACTAGAAACCTTAACATTATTTTCATTATCCTTATAATGGCTAAACTGTAAGATAACAAAAGATAACAAAACCTGCAATGATTTACAGCTGCATATGTACAGGGCGAGGGAAGAAGCGCTCGGGGAGGCAAGCCCCTCTGATCCCACTGGCATCACTGACGTGGGACGTGCTCCTGAGTGACCCAGCATGGTGCCAGTCTTGCCCCTGTGCTGCCCCACATTTAGTGTCTGGCTCTGTAAAAGGAGTTCTGAAAAAGCCACGGAAGAATCCTACACAATTAGGTTACAAATATTACCCAACACCTCCTCCCAACTCTGGGCTTTCTGATCCAGCATCCACTCTCACCACTGGCAGGAGATATCTTTTCTTGCCTTATGAAATTWTAGTGAATTATAATCTGCTGTTAATTCTTTGCTTTGCTCTGTTACTATTTCCTTCATTCCTTCCATAACATCAGCACAGGGAGGGGCAAGGATAAACATGCAATGAATTTACATACTGCTTTACAGTCTGACGCTTCCCCCTCTCAGCTGTCAAAGACTGGCAATTTCTCAATCCTTTCCAGAACTGCAAGCAGTCCTTTTCCTTCCKTAGAAGAATTCTACCTACATCCCAGCTGTTGGTAACTGGGTAAAGCTCTTAGTTTATCAACTCATTTTTGAGTTGGCTAGAAGTGCAAACTGAGGAAAGCGAAGTACTTACTTCCCAGTAGGGACCGAATATTCAGTTCCTACAAAGCTCCCATTCACTGACCTGGCATTCCTCAGTGTGGAAATACTCCACAGAGAAGACAAAGCTGAAGAAATATACGCACCATTTAGAGCAAAATTTCATGATGCTTATGATGTCTCTGAAATTATGGGAGATCATTTCACAGTTTTTGACCAGGACTGCAGGAAGTGTGACTTTCTAGACCAAGGAGCTTTACTGTAATTGTAAGATACTCCACTTTGAATTGCTGGCAGTGATTTTCATTTGTAGGCTTTAGCTGGTCTTTCAGATATCCTGGGCACAGGTCACTGGTTTCCCCAAAGGTCAGGGCAGGGCTCTTGAACGCAATTACGTTTTGTAATGGAAACTGGCATAGGGAGCAAAGGACAGGGTTGTGAAGAGATGGGGTAATATTACATGGACATTTGTCAAAGGTTTTAAAGCCAGACATGTTGTATCGCTGTAATCTGGCTGAGATGTCATAGATGTGCGAATAACTGAAGCCAAGTCATTGTCCTCCAGGACAGAATGAGCCTCCTGTGTCAATGGAGGCGGTAACAATAATGCTGAGGTAGTTATGTGAGAAGTTGCTACTAGTGAGGAATCTAAGARTTGTAAATTAAGAATTTGATTAATTGTGGATATGCATTTTCAACAGGAGATTCAAAGGCTCAAAATGTTTCTCATTGCCACTCACTTTTTTGGGGGCTTCAGTCTACATTTCAGTTATGACATGTGCACGCTAAGCCACGGTAGTGACTGTATGCAATGGTGCAGAAGTAAGTGTGCTATTTGAGTACTGCTAACGCTTGCATTGGAATCATCACACCAGGTCACCCAGGGGCTACATTCACTTACGGACCAGATAGAGAGTGGATCCTCTGTAGAAAGTTCAGTTTTCCGTCATTGCTCAGGGTGCGCGGAAACACTAATGCTGTCCAAAAACTTCAGTCTATACAATCACTTTGCTTGCAGTGGCCTAAAGAGTGGGGAAGGATTTTTGGGAAAGAAGGCTGATACAAACAAAACAGAACATACCACAAAGAGGGGAAAGGGTTTTTTTCCGTGCATTTTCATTATGGCTAAGACTTTTTTTAACCTGATTTCCATATGCGTATTCTGAGCAGCTAGGATTGTCGTGAACAAGGAATGAAACAGAAGCTTTAGATGTTTCAGTACTCAAAAGTATATGTGGAAAGGGTACAGGAATGATACAATTTCTTCTGCTTATTTGACAGTACAAGAAGTTTGCCTTACAAGAAGTTTCAAATATTCCTGCAAAGGATGGTGTTATACATGAGGTTGAGGACGAAGGCATAACCCCCTCATCCCCATTACTTCAGTAAGATAAGATTTATTTCTTTCCGTTAAAAGCACCGCAGCCTTCAAACCAAAACATATCCATATACCAGTTGATTTTTTGAGGAAAAAATGTCCAGTGGAGATCCCATTTTCTGCATTACCTTTGAGGGCAGGAAAAAAGAGGATGACATAATATGCAGTAAAGGATTATTCAATTAAGTATTACAGAAAGCTTTCCATCTACAAAGGCAGCTCAGCACAGAGATGAGCTTCCTAGTGAGTTGTGGAAATTCTGCCATTGATCGTTTTTATAACAGCAGGGTAGAGAAATAGCTAAAAGGAATATTCTTGAAGCTTTTTACCCTAGTATAGCAAGAGTATGGATAGTCATTCATTTCAAATAACTTAGCATATTGATATTTCTGATACTAGCAGATGGTGAACTGAATTACTATGAGTACTTATTTTAATAACTTGCATCAGTGTATTGACTGAACRTTCCTAATTAATAGCTACATAGGAAATGATGGAGTGTTTCTAACATTTGTATTAGGCCACTATGATGTGTTCYGTTCCGTTCCGTTCTATTCTATTCTATTCTGTTCTGCTACACAGCATCATTTCATGGTGCATTGAACTGGAAAAGGCATCCTGCTGGAAAAACATCTSGAAGGAAAAAATGTTACCTTTTTACTGGCTGGGCAGTTCCTCAGTCCAGCTCAGTGTTTCYGCAGAAGCCATGTGCCAGTACTGCTTTTGAAGAAATGTTCCTGGAATCGCAGCCACAGTTTTCCCCAGATAAAAAAAGTCTGCAGATACCAACTATGGAAAATATATTTGTCTGGCATGGCAGTTCTTACAAAAGGATCTTTATTTGCACTGTCAAAAAAATATGCCATATTCTCCTTTCTGATAAGCCAAATTCTTGTCCATACCCAGATCTGATTAAACAGGATTCACTCCCTACTGCTCAGTGCTGGGAGAAACCTTTTCAAAGTTGTGATGGATGATTCCAGGAGCAGCTCTGGCTCCTGAATGCCCCCTCCTACTACTCCCAGGTGTTTTGGYGAGGGTGTCTGTAGTGCTGCTGTGTAAGTCATGCTGGTTAACCATCCCTGAAGTCCTTCCAAACAGACGATATGGAGCGCTCGCACTGGCTTTAGCAGGATTTGGATCAGGCCACCTGGGTGTGTTTTCTTGATCATTTTGAACTGATGGACTCTGTGCTGCTGGTGAAATGGGTGGTCCCTTCTTTTATCTCCTAGCAACATGGTTCAGTGGCCTCCCTTTGTCCCACCATGGCGCTCACAGGGCTGTACAATGAACCAGACTGAGCATCCTTTTTTTCTCCTAGATTAGTTCTCTGATTTGGATTATCACTTGAACAGGATTGCAACTGCTGGCCTGAGRAAGAGTCGTGCAAAAGAAGCAGGGGTAAGGACAGATCCACCTCATCAAGCAGTAATGGACATCCTTTGAAAACTTGATTACACTGTTTTTCATCATCTATGTCCCAGAAACCTGTAGTTCACATATTATAAAGATTGTTATTATCGATGCTCACAGCTTCATTAACTTCCCTGTTATCTTTTTTCCTTTCTGGCAACACATATATAGTGTGAGTTGAAAAAACCATAAAATAGTCATAACGGGAAGAAGAGTATGTGGATTTTCTGTAGTTTAATTATTTATAATAAACAAAATAATCTTCATCAGCAGCTGAAACAGTAAAAGCTAAAGCATTTCCACAAAAAAAATTAACCAGAAGGAATATTTCTTGGAGTCAGAATTGGACTTTTTAACAAAAGCAAAATATTGAAATAAAAAAAAACCAACCCTGCAAAACCCCTGTAATACCTTTTGGTTAGGCTCTTCACAGGAGAAAAAAAAAGCAGTATATGGTCTGACTGGCTCATAGTCTTAACCATGCATGCCATTGGCGATTGTGGGAGGAGGGGAAGAAAGCCATGGAAAGATCTTGGATATGTTAGACCTCAGAGTAATGCATCTGACTATCAAGGACTGAGTGGCCCATCCCATTATTATTCTCTCTCTTTGCTGCCGATTTTTGTAGCRCTTTGTTTTCTTTTTTTTCCAAAAGCCAGTTTGAAAATAGAAACTGTCATAATTGGAATATTTTCTTCTTATGTTGGAAGATAACATCTGTAAGAATTATAAATGTGAAAAACTGAAAAATGATTCACAGGTATGTGTGTGCGAACTTTGCATATTCCAAAGCCAAATTAATCTCTAGAAAGTACAAAATAATTGTAGCCATTGCCCAAAATCTGTTATACAGGGACCACCTATAGTGTTGGTATTGTTTCATCCTTGTTCAGTGTTCTTAGAGCCATTTTGAATTACCCGTTCTTGTTCCTGCCATGTTCTGTTGCCAGATTTAATATTCCATTTCTATCAAGATTATTGTCTCATGAACCAGCATAATATACTAAGTTTTTACCTTTTCCTCTTTCAATATTTTGTGTACTGGAATAACATTCAGATTTTATATAATGGAATAATATTTGGCCATAAGGCCAAATTATCAGCTGTTATCATATTATTGAGCTTAGTGGAATTGAAGAAACTGATTTAAACCAGCTGCATCCATGACAAATGGGGAAAGTTTCTACAGAATTGGCATTATTTCTGTTTGATGACACAAAATCAAGCAGAGGTGTCTAAATATAAATTTTTTTTTCAGCTCTCAAGAGAAAATGATAAGAACAACTGCCATTTAACTTGCTTTCTTCTACTGTAAGAGCAAGCATTTMATTAATAACAGTAATTTGTATCAAATTTCTGCTCTAGTAATACTGTTGCATGCACTGCATGGTCTGCAAACAGTGCATGTTCAGTTCATTTCAGATGGAAGCTACCTGTGGGTGATTTCACCTTAGTCAGTGGGAGTTCAGCCATTGACTGAACTGAGGGATAGGATTTACAGCTCTTGTATTTGAAATGAAGCCCGAGAGGACTTTATATCTCTGATCACAGTGACTTAAACATTATAGTGACAGGTGCCAAGCATTACTTAAGTGAGACATAAACATTTGCCTAAGAGAAGCTGATTTTCTTACCTGTGGTAGTTCTGAGCCTTCAGTGGTCACGCTGTCTGATGGAAACATCACAGCTTTCAATAGATTCCTTGGTTTTCTCATAAATCTCCCACTACAAGCCATCCTTCTCCTCTTGTGTTCTTCAGTCTGTCAACCATCACTGACCTCCATCCTGGTCGTCACTCCACTCACTATCAAATCTTAGCAGCTTTTTTAAAGGAAGGAATCAAAAATAYGTGTATTATACCTGTATAAAATAATCAGATTTGAAAGCATTTTCTTTTGTAGCTCCCATATTGTTCTGTGCTCTCCTTTCTCCATTCTACTTAATATAACTATACTTTTAAAAGATATATTGCGTGTAGTGCATCTTTTTGTAAAATCCAGGATGCACTTTGTGAGCTACCTGACAGTTGTAACAGTCAGTGGAATAGGGAAATTACAGATCATATAAACCTGCCTTGGATAAAAGTGTTAACCAATAACACACAGAGAATGTTCCTGGGTTGGACTAGGGGCATTAAACAACATGAGCTGATTATGCTAATTTTCTTCATCTCTTAACATCTTTGGATTGCTTCATTGAAGTTGAAAGAAAAATTTCCAGTGATTTATGTGGAGAGATGTTTCACCCTTCATTTCCCAGAAAGACGTCTGCTTTATATAGTAAGGTTGGCAAGTAGCTGCACATGRTAAGTATGAATTTGTTCTCTTTTCAGCCAAACACTTTGTGAGCAAGAAYTCAGAATACAGCAGTAAATGTTGTGTTACACAGAGCTGGTTTTGCCTCTAACCCACCACTACTACAAAGTTTAATACACTAACTGTTAMTTTCTAGCACCAAATACCTGGCAGCTTTTCACTAATATGTTAGAGAAGCAAAGTGAGTCATTTGCTCTCCTTGCCTCTGCAGTTTCTCATTCAGGCTGTTTTCAAACTCATCTAGTTTTCACATTATTTAAGCAATTAGCCATATAAAACCCCTTGTTCTCACTTCTCTATCCCTGAAAAGTAATATTCCACCAGATAAGTCCATTAAGTTCCCATTCTGGGACACATTATCACCTCTGCTGCTGCATACACAGAGAGGTGGTTGGAGCAAGGACAAATTTGCTGTTTCCTAAATGTCCCCCACTTCCACGTGTGCTTAGACATCATTAGAGATGATAAATAACATAATGAAATAAGCTGAACTGTAACCAGGAAAAGAAAGAAAACCTCCCTCCTTAGCTATTAGCTGCTTTTTACCATCCGCTTTAATCTTCACTTACATGAAGCAGGAAGATTAGTTTAAGCAAGCAGTTACAGCAAGAGGTGGGAACCAGCAGATTTTTAGGATTCATTTATCTCATAATGGGCTATGGAAAGTGATTGCTGGGCCTCTCCTAATCATTTTAAGAAGACATACTCCCATAGCTGAGTGGAAGGTATAAAATCKTGATCCCTTGAAGTAATGAGAATTTTGCAACTGGATTCAGTGGGGCAGGACTGTGTGTTAATGTCTCCTTCCATTCCTACCATTCATTTTGTCTGCTGGAGCCAGTTCCAGGCTGGCATTTATTTCTTGGCAAGGTGGTTCTCCTGGGGGAGGATGAGWGGGTTGCAGCTGCAGCTTTGATACTTCCTGGTGTGGTGTGGCTTCCATGTCACTTGATGGATGTGAGCCTTCGGAGCCCTCCTCCCCTTCTCCAGCCCAGCGYAATGGCTGCACACAGATCTGAATAACAATCGTTAGCTCATCAGGTGTTGCAAGAACTGTGATGGCCGTGGATTGTTGACATGAGAGAAAACCAAACTCCTACTGAGGCTTTACTTGCTTTTAAAACAAAACAAAGGCAGMGGAACATGCACAGGGGCTCCCAAGTGGCTGGGCTCTGAGGCTGCAAGCTGATGTCTCCAGCTGCTAATGGATGCAGATATAGGCACAGTGCTCTGCAGCTGCACGGACTATTTGGGCTTTGCAGGAGGGGGATACAAAAGCATCTGAGAGGTGTGTCATTAGCTGTGTCTACACTGGCCTGTTAGATGGCGTCGGAAGAGTGGAGTGACCTCTCCRCACTGGTCACCTTTGGATATGCCCCACACAAGCTTCTGTATCTTTTTAGTCCTTCCCCAGCCCCTTCTTTRTCTACTACTGCAGGCTTGGATTGGGGTCTGAAAGACCTCAGGCTGTAATCCTCCCTGCTCCTGGTTCTCCACTGCCCACCCAGGATCAGACCAGAAGTAATTGTATGCAACAGCCTCAGCCTCCTGAGATGACTGAATGGAGTAGGTTGGTCTTTCTCCATTGTAACATATGGCTAACCTTAACTTACTGTGGACAAAATTATTGCAGAGTATCACCTGGCAGCTTCACCTGTGCCAAAGATATTATCCTCTCTAATGGGACATATTCAAGTTCCTCTGTTGCTTTCCCAGAAATAAGTAGAAAACCACTTTAAGTAGAAAGAACAAATTCATATAAAATCCCACATTTTCAGMCTGCTTTTAAACCATTTGAGCTGCTAATACGGTATCACTGACTTGGACACTGGACCTTCATGACAGAAGAAGAGATTTCGAGTGAACTAATTTAGCATGGGATATTWCGGTCAGTAAACAATCAGGAGCACATTCCACCAATTTAGAATCTGTAAAACTGAATGTCCACAGCAAAGGCTGAGAAAACTGCTTTCTTCTTTCCCCACAGGGGTGTCCTAAAAACAAACAGGAACTAAGGTAAAACTTAACAGTCTCATTTTCATATAAAACCAAAATTCCTCTTCTGGGTTTGAATTCAGCTGAGGTGCTAGTGAATCCTTCCATAACATCAAAAACTAAGTCTGAACAACTGCATGTTAGTGGGATCTTTCTGATTCTGRTGAGAGTCCACAAAAAAATTTGGCAGTGACAGTCCACTGTTTCAGGGCAAGTAAATTTAGAGAACAGCAAGTTTGAATACACCACACAGTACAAAAAATAAGCTTCTGAGTTTCATAATAATTAATAAAATCTGCATAAAGGTATACTATTCCTTTCAGCCCAGTATGCGCAGTAAAGTGATTAGCTCAAAATTAAGAGTGTTTGAAGACWGTTAATGGTAAAGATGCCATGAACCTTCACAGGAAAAATATTGACAGTAGGTTTCACTCCCCCTCACCATCTTCCCTCCTCCAGAACTAGCAAAAATAACATGAAATGTGAAGTACAACATCAAAATAATTCAAGGGTGATTTACTGTTCCTAAAATATTTGTAGCCACATAAAACATCAATTTATATATTATTGCCTGCACATGTGTTAGGCTGACCATGCATGCAAGCCAAAAGATATTTCTAAATCCAGCTGTTTCTCTTGATGCTGCAGGCCWGAAGTCTGAGTGGAGTGGGTCACCAGAGAAAGGCCCTGGTCTGCTGGTGGAGTTTCTTCTTTAAGATTAAATACTGAGACTTGAATTGTAGGAATGAAAAGACACAAAAGAATTGGGATAGTTAGTGAATGTAGGAAGAAGGGGGAAAGGAAGCTAATGGGGCATCCTGCAGGGCTGTGAAGCTGAGAATGAGAAATTTGTATTAATGAAGATGATGGTGAAAAGGAAGTGCTCCAAAAAAAGAATAAACAAATGACACCCAGTTTAGAAAGCGTGGGTGGCARGAAGAACAGTGACACCATTAGTCACAGATAAAAGAAGTGAGGGGACAGGTATGTTAAGAAATCTGAGCTGAGTTCAATCACTACTGCATTGCGTCTATGCAGTTGCATAAAGCCRGTCRGTGAAAGAATCTTATTGTATGTCAAGGCGAGAAAATTGTCTTCATTCRTCGACTTCAGAGGCTTTCAAAAAAMGTTTCCCTATCATTTACACATGCACAATAGAGTTATATAGCAGGAACAGATGAAATTTGGATAAGGTCAAAGAAAAGCGAGTATCAGTAAATATTATATTATATTATATTAACATATTTTTGCTGCTGGATGACACTGAATGAAAAAGCTCAGCTTAAAAGAGCTAATATTTATGTGGATGAGGATTTGGACATTGATATGAATATGGAAAATGGATATGAACCTTTWTGTTTCAGGAGATGAGGAAACCATTAATGGCACATGGTTAAGAAGATACTTATCCTTTTCATGTTATTGCCTAATATCTTTCTCACTGATGACAATCAGACACTGGACAAGATAATCAAGTGTCTAACTTGATTATTAGGTATAGCCTAATTCGGTATGATGTATCTAGAAACAAGTTTTTAAATTCATRTAACTGATTTTTCATTTAAATTACTTTTATTTTTGCAAGTTTATCAAGTAATGCAAACTTCAAGTTTGCTATTTTGAATGATTGCATGAAGAGCTAGGTGTTTTAGTGGTCAAATGTAGCTTTAATTTGAAATTAAAGAGGAACACAGAGACCAGCCAGTTTGGAAATGAAATTTTACAGACAGTTTGTTCTATCTGAGCTTGTGATTCTTTAGCTGTAGTGAAATGCCAATATCAGCAGAAGCATTTGCTCCCGTAAAATAATGTAGATTTCTCCAACATCTGTGGAGGAAATTATCTTCAGAGTTTTGTGGTCTACAAATCACCATCACGTGACTATACAAAAATAACCCAGTGGAAAATCTCTATTAAGAGTTAAGAGCACATGTCCTTTCTCTCCAAAATCTCCCTCCTTTTTATCATAGGCATAACAAACGTAGAGATAAATAAGAGATTTTTTTTAAAGTAAAGGGAGAAAAGAAGAAGAGGGGAATTTACAAACTTTCTTTCAGCAAAAGGCCTAGCTGTGAGTGTTACTGTATGGCATGCTGTACCCGTTTGTGTTGTCTGTAAATAAGTATTTTCTTTGGAGAAGGCTGACAGTTTTTAACATTTTGATTTTCCTGTACTGAAGAACACTTACAGAAGCTGCTCCTTCTTTGCCTGTATCTGTCCCAAGCTCGTATGAGATTGATTTTGTATACTCCACAATGGAAACCATAACAAGCCTAAAAATGAATGAAATTATTAAAATGCATTGCTCTGTGTCACCCTTTCTCCCAAAGCTCTGCTTTTTCTTGCTAGGCTTGCGAGAGCTACCCTTAGTCGCCCCCGGAAGGAGCTGTGCTTTACCCTTGCCACAGTTTTGAGGAAAGCCCTACTGAGTTTAGTTGGATGGCTGCCTGGAGATGGGCTTTAGATCTAAATTTGTTACAGGATTCTGAGTAACCAGCTGAGAGGGGGTATTTCGGCAAAGAGGTAGAGTTCACATTGCTAATGAGACCATATTTAGCATGCACAGAGAACTTCTGCATGGCTGGAACACATCTGGCCCTGTCTAAGGATGGTAGAGAAGACTTTATGTTACTTGATCATTGTCTTAGGAAGTATTTTAATTGGTAAATATATAAATAGATAAAAAGAAAGTGCATCAATATTCATTACTAACCTAAATAGCTTATATTGGTACATAGTTTCAAGCACACTTAAATAAATGGGAATATTTGGAAGTCTACCCAAAACATGATACAGCATGTTTGTTCTTAACATCTCTATTTGTTACTATGGAGAAGTGGTGGCCTCTAGCGGACTCTGTATAGGACTCAAAGTCTCAAAGCTGAGACTTCAGGGTAGATGTAATTGCTACTATCAGTTTTTAAAAACCTACTGCACACTGGGGAGATGCTTTCTCAATTTAAAACTCGTTTGGAGCTATTGTGTAGACAAAGATTTAGGTGCCTTGGACATTTTTGATGAATTTTTTAAAAGCTATTTTTAGAAGGCTTTAAGGCCAGTTCAGGCTGTTTGGAACATGACCTACAGTGGGACTTCAATGGCTTTAAAAGCAGGATTAGCTGAAATACTTTCAAACCTGGCTTGAGTTTTTCATATTACGGTAGATTTTCCAAGTAAGATATGTCTAACGTTTCTTCCGATCCTGTATGGGAGTCCCCTGTGTTCAATCATGTAATGGGACGTGTGACCTTGCATGCCCGTGGCAGGGCTGTCCATCTGTCCACTGGGTCTGAGTCTGGGCTGCATGCCCGTGTGTCAGGTCACAMAACAAGGTAAGCCTGCATCATTATTCATGATGCAAACCTATAGCTGAGGGCTTTGGCTTCTGGAGGGGCTCCCCGGCATCAGGCACTGCTGGGTAATGACCCACAGCTGCCGAGCAGAGTGGCTCACCTGTCCCTACACAGAAGCTGCAGCTGGTAAAAAGATCTACAATGCAGCTGGCAAACAGATCACAGCACCTAGTGCGTGGGAGCAGAAAGCMGGAGAGAGTCGATGTGGCTGTACAGCACGCACCTGAGCTAGAAGTGCTTCTTCATCAGCAGAGGATGATGAAGAGRGAATCAAATGAGTAAGTCTCACATGTAGTGCATGAGACTGGGCAGGTCTTAAATCAGTGATTCACTATTAGTGTTTTCACTGCTTGTGAAATAAAGTGGAAGCACCTCCTTCTAGTGAGAATTAATTCACTGATGTTTATTTCTCTCTTGAAAATAGTATAAAGTGCTATATAAATGTGTTATTAGAAGGGCAAGAGGAAAAATTACCTGTGAATCCTTGGTTGCTGTATATTCTTATCACTAGCATTTTGTAATGGTTTCGGTATCAAGGTTATTGATAGGATAGTCAATGCTAGACTTGGACAGAGCTCTCTGAGTTAGGGCCTTGTTCCCTCACAACGTTTGCAGGAGCTGCAGCAATCGTATTTCTGCGGATATTTTGAACCAGCAAGACAAATGAAAAAACAGTGCTTGTAATTTAATTGTTACAGATGATTATGTATTACATCCTCATGAATATGTATATTCTCCCGTACTTCTACCCACAAAATTTTAACTATTTGGTATTAATTCCATACTTCTATATAATTGGATCCTTATAGAATATATTTCTATATACTGAGTCAAGTTTTTTTCTTTCATTTAATGATTATAATGGAATCCTACACAGGCTGTAACTTTTCTTTGGTTGTTAAATCTGCTATTGAGCAATTCCCTTCCTGATGATTTGCTGAGCACGGGATGGAAAAAAGAGAAGTTTCAGCCAGATCTTCCAAGACAAGAGAGAACATGCCCAGAGGTGAAGTGCACACACAAGTAGAATTCAAAACAAGTTCTGTAACATATTTTATACATAATTTCATATTTTATATGAGAATATGCAAATTTCTAAATGATCCTGGCTGATTGTGTTACAGTTGCATAGAGCTCTCTTAAGAGCTCATGAAGATTTGACTTTTTCTCAATTAGATTCTTGTCCCTTAAATTTTCTTTTACAATAAGATGTTTTTATTGCACCATAGCAGAATAATAGGGCTTTTAAAGGTGTAGACTTCGTTTCCCTGAATTGTACAGATGTTTCACATTGTCAAGGCTGTTTAAAGGGGCTTTATCATAATAAAAAAATTAAGCCTTTGATCTTGTTTTTGCCAAACACTAGCAGTATGTGTAGTAGAACGTTAATCTCAGTGTTTTAAGTCTTAGATCTGTATTTAAGATCAAATGCACTCAGAAATCATTAAGATGGGAAGTTTAATTATCTAGATAGTTTGGAAATTCGGCATAGTTTGTTCAAAACACTTCTAGAAACCTTAATTTACTCATTTGATTATAAACAGTATTTACAAACAGAGCTGTAAAGTCAAAATTGGCACATGAACTACCAAGTTACTCTGTAAGTACCCCTGACCTTCAAATCAGAGTACACATAACCCTAACTTTCTGGTGTCTCAGTTGCTATCTGATCTTCAGATGTGTTGAGGATCCCCCTAATGTCATTTGAAGCTGATGAGGCCAGTAACACTAAGCAAACCTAAAAGTTGTGTGCAAGCAGTTTCAAGGTCTGCCTAACATATAGTAAAATTCCTGCCTGGGCAAACATTAATAGTTTTAATATGATTCTCATGATACAGTAGAGTGGGGGTTTTGAGAGCTCAAGTCTAAAGTTTACACGACAGTCTCTATTTTTGGCTTTTTATGTTTCTAGTCATTGTGATTATGGTAAAAGCCTTGAAATATTCCAAAGCCATTCCCAGTTTATATATGTACTAACAAATTGCTCTTCTTGTATTCTACTCCCAAGATCTCTTTGGCCAGCCATGCTTTGGTAATGAAATTACCCAGCCATGGAAGCAACAACTGCAACTTTCTGTGCTGTGGAAAACCAAAGGCAATTTCTACTGTTGAGAATCCAATATTCTCCTGTTCTGAAACTCTTCACATGCATTTTGTGGTGTCTGATATACACTGCCAATTTACTAAAAAAAGGTCCTTGTCCATTACTAGACTTCAGATTGCTTATTCTGAAAAATTTCATCTCATATGCCAGTTTTATGGGTTATGTGCCACATGTTAAACAACAAAGTCTCAAATCTCAAGTTAATTGGTATCTGTCTTGTGAAGTATTTTTTTTAAGAGAMAGTAGTAAGCTTATAGAATTGCAAAAATGAAGAGGCAATATACACAATGAACACAAGTGAAAACTGTGCAGTTTTTTGTCATACATATTGAAGAGTTGGTCTTTCTCCTTATATAATCACATAAGTAGCTTGCATATGGGAGAGAGAAATCTGGAAAAATGGTGTTGTGATGACTGGTATTAGCACTGCTATGTTTTTGATCATTTATTTTGCTTATAGCAACGCCAAGAGCAAAACTTCTGCTCATGATTCCACTTGTATTTCTAAGTGGCATTGCAAGCTCCAGTTTGGAAGCTACTTCTCTGGAGACCACCATATCCCTAATATGTCTACAGACGAACGTTTGCCTTGGGTCTTTAACATTGTGTCTGCATTAACACCTATTTTTGTCAAGCACAATGTGCTTTCAAACCCTCTATAGGAATAATTTTGTAAACCATTTAAAAATCACATTTGTTAGTGGCAATACAGCAGAAAAGAGCAATGCTTGGTATCAACAAATAGCTCCTATGGTGACTCATGACTAGCAGCTTCTAGAAAAGTAGTTGTTTCTCCCTCAGTTACAGTTCATACACAAAGGCCTATTAATATTTTTTCTGGCCAAAATACGTAATTTTCAGAAAAAATATTTGTTGTTCCTCAGACAACAATTTGTACTGACAAGACAAGTTTCTATTCTGAATTAATTTGAGAGTAAAGAGTATAGAAGGACGAGATAAATACGGATGAAGTTAGTCTGGATTGTGGGATTTACCTTCTGCCACGTGCCCGGTACAAGATGCAGGATCCCTTGTTCTGCACAAATCAGTAGTCCAGCTGAAATCCCATGCACTGAGCCCGCGCCCTGTTGTCCTGGGTGTTTATTTCCTGCTGGAGAACAAGCACTCTGCTGACCAGGTTTCAAATCCTACCCAGGGATTGCAGTAGAAGAAGCAGAGTAAGTAAAAGTAAAGTAGAATCTGAGGAAAAGGTAGTCTATCTGTGCTTTAAAGGTGGTTCTGAGTAAGACTCATCTGCTAAAGCTTATGCATTTGGAAGTTAAGCATTTAAGTCATAGTCACTCCCAGGTCCCTTTACAGTCCGTGCTGATAACCAGGCACCAGTAGAGGGTGGTTAAGCTCATCATCAGACAGGCCTCTAAGGTAAGTCAAGTGAGTTGCCCTCTGGAGATGTCTGCACCCCTTCCTGTCTGTATTGGGAGTCCAGACACCTACACACAGACACCTACACTGTAGATGCCACYGTAGATATCTAAAAAGTTAGATGTCTAAATCTGAACTGGTCGCTCTAGTCTCTACAGTSCATGGAAATCTGAAGTTCAGGCAATAAAGCCCAGGATGGAAACTACAGAKCAGCCAGGCTAAGGAGACTGACAGAAAGTCTACAAGGGTAACACAGAGYCAAAACTGTAAAAGTTTATGTTGCTGATCCAGATCACGTAGGCTTCAGGGAGTAASAGGCGAACTTCCAAGAGGCAGCACAAAGCTGAAATGCAACAAAAAGATGCCTGGCAGAGATCACTGAGGTCTGGGCAATACTGAAGCACAGTAATAAACCAAAATCGATAACTTCTTGGATTACATAGTTGTAAAGAACTCAGGCAGGACAGACTCTGGCTGTCCTTGCTATGGGCAAGCAGTCTTAAATGCTGAGGAGCATTGCTGGGGGAAAAGTTTTTTTAACATAAGATCTTTATCTCTTGTAGTTGTGCAASCATACAAAAAGACAGTGGAATAAAACAAATAAACAAACAAACAAAATAGAAACATAAACTTGCAGTTCATTTTCCTGTTAAAGCAACACTATAAACTGAATGGTTATAGAATCATAGAATCATAGAATCACTAAGGTTGGAAAAGATCTCTAAGATCATCAAGTCCAACCGTCAACCCAACACCACCATGCCCACTAAACCATGTCCTGAAGTGCCACGTCTACAYGCTTTTTGAACACCTCCAGGGATGGTGACTCCACCACTTCCCTGGGCAGCCTGTTCCAATGCTTGGCCACTCTTTCAGTAAGGATGTTTTTCCTAATRTCCAATCTAAACCTCCCTTGGCACAACTTSAGGCCATTTCCTCTTGTCCTRTCGCTAGTTACTTGGGAGAAGAGACCAACACCCACCTCRCTACAGCCTCCTTTCAGGTAGTTGTAGAGAGCGATAAGGTCTCCCCTCARCCYCCTCTTCTCCAGACTAAACAATCCCAGTTACCTCAGCCGSTCCTCATAAGACTTGTTCTCTAGATCCTTCACTTTCTTARARAAGAAAAGAAAAAAAAAGGAGCCTCAAAAAATTCCTCAACACTCATGCCTGTTCCTCTCCACAGAAATCTTTAGTAAAAGGTGAAAGATTTATACAATCTGAAGAGAAACCAGAGTATTACATTGAGTGATAGAAGTGTCGTAGCTCCACTGAGCCTATTCAGGTACCTAAAAGTTTGGCTCAAACCCTCTGTTTGTTTACCAAATACAAATATCTATGTTAAATAAATTCCCATAAAGGCAATTTATTCCCTTCCCATCTGCTATTTCTTTTAATCAAAAAATCTTCTTGAAAAGAATTCCTGTATGGCATTAAAGTACCTGAGGAAAACATGCCAATAAGTCAATAAATATATTTTCAGATRTTGTAGCACCTTTTATGCCCACATGCATATTCTGTACATTTATTCAACACATATTTGAAAAGAAATTAATTCAAAGAGTATTTGCTGTAGACAGAGCAAAAGAGAAAAAAAAGATTACAATATTTACCTATTGACTTGGTAATAAATAGACTCAAGGCTGATCTGCCATTTTTTTCTTTAAAAAAATCAAAGCAATGAACAATTCGGCCACCCTCAACATGGCAATTCTTTGTCTGAGAGAACATGGGTCACTTTATTCAGCACTACATTCTTCCACAGGTTATCAAGGTTTTGAAAAATTCAAAAGAAATATAAGCAGTTTAAAAGAAAGGTAAATCCTTGGATTTCACAAGTGAGATACAGATGACTGGCAGCAAACATTCTCCTTTATTACACGAGACTATTTCCTTGTGTATCCACTCCTTGTGTATCTTCCAGACAAATAGCTTAGGGTGCGAGAGAGACCAGAATCCTTGGTTTTGACATTGTTCATGCAGCCTCTTGTCCCTCTAGTTCACAAATCTCATCTTTGACAGTGATCGATAGCTGACCTTCGCATGAATATAAGAAACTCCACAACAAGTAGGTATGGAATAACCTGCTCTCCATATAAAGTGGCTTGTGACTAAAGTTTGGCTTCGGTCCTGACTCATAATGTTCATT
This sequence comes from Oceanodroma leucorhoa, assembly GCA_030449065.1. Taxonomy (NCBI): domain Eukaryota; kingdom Metazoa; phylum Chordata; class Aves; order Procellariiformes; genus Oceanodroma; species Oceanodroma leucorhoa. The sequence goes on from JASVER010000004.1 coordinate 749,129, forward strand.
CTCCTTTCCAACTTTTTCATATTTAATTTTGATAACCATTCCGCTAAGTGTCTTATCTTGTTCTGACTCTTTAGCTCAGAGCATTTTCTTAAAGAGCTTGCAGAGGACAGATTTCACACCCTGCATATTGTTTTATAGGAGCCCTCTCAGCAACAGCACAGGGAAAAAATAAAGGGTGAGGGTGGACCCCGAGAGAACACAGGGAATGGAGCCAAGATATACTGCCCAAAACCTCATACTTTGCTACAATGAATATTGCCAGTTTTCTGCTCCTGCCTGTGAGATTAGGAGAATTCCATCTGTTGGCTGCTTGTCCAGGTCTCCTGGATAAGGCTGGTGTATCCAAATTTRGGGAAGGAAACCAGGTTCTTTCTTTAGTTTATTTAGAAAATATATTAATAATTATTACAATTATCACCTAAAATACTAAAACATAACAGATACTAACTTTTGCAGAATACATGCTAATATTATAAAATAAGCACAATGGTCATACCTTTCCTGTAACACCTGGATATCAGCTTCCTTGGGTCATTTTGAATTTAGTGCCAAGGCAAGACTTCATACCTTGCTCCTGGTAATACTGCTTTATTTACACAACTGGTACAGCAAGCGCACTCTCAGGGATTGCCAACAGCGAACCCTAAGTAACAGTGAAGTAGTGCATCAGTCTCTGCCTCTGTATCCATACATCTATTAAGATTGTTTCTATTTTGATRCAAAATGATGTTGTTCAGGAATGAGCTCGGGCTGTGATACTGGTCCAGCCATTACAAAGCAGTGACTTTTGGTCATTACTGATTTATTTTGCATTTGCATCTGGTTTTCTGGAGGTGAAGGAGTTTCTCTTTACAAACAATCTCTAGTTGCCTCCTCTCATAGCCCAATTTGATAGTAGGTTGAATATAATACTAAAAACAGTTGGCTGGAGTTACTCATCATTATTTTATTCGCACAGGAGACAGTCATGCAGGCATAATATGCATACTCAAATTCTTTTCTGTGAGTGGCCAGTTTACTGAAAAAGTTCTCTTACCTTGTAACTCTTATTCTTAGGAAGTTAATTTATTTTCTTATTGCTAAGGGAAAGAGGAATCAAGACTTTCAATTTTTTAATCTTTATTCATCCGTATAGAAATTAAGTGGTTAACTAAAAACAAAACCACCATAACATAAAAATRTGTTAAAAACACCATTTGGTGTGATGGTGGATTTAGCATTTGAGTCACTTACACACGTGGGAGATGACTATATCTCTGTGGTTATTATGAACTGCCTGTAGCTTTTTCTTTCCATTGATGAATGAAATATTAGTGTAAACTATCATCAGGATCTTACACACCATCCGTTTCTGCTCCTCTTTCCATTTCACCTTTCTGTTATCATACATCTCTTTATTTTAAATAGATTTACATATCCTCTATAAACAATTAAATAAATGGAGCATCTTATATGCAAYAGCACTTTTGAAGATCTCACTGAAACAGTGCAAGTATTCTGAAATTTAAATAGATAGTAATTAAAAATTCATTGCCACTCTTCTAATGAATTAATCCAGCAGTTAAATCTGCACAACAGCTATTTATCGGGAAAGTAATAAATGTGGATTCTAATCTATTCTGATTATTGGTTTGTTTTTTTTTTAATTTGAGGGGACATTTGCATGTGACCCTGCTGAGAAAAGAGTTCGTTTGCTGGATTAGAAAACTCTCAAGCTTCCAGACAATGAGGATACAAATAATWTTACAATAAGTCATTGGATTTTTTTGGCAGTTCACACCTGCTTATTTCCTTCTTGAAAACTATCTATGTGACAGAATCAGTTAATTGATTGGCATCCTAATTTGTATTCACAGAACTTAATATATCATGTGACTTTTAAAATGGAACTTTTAAAATGAGTTGAGGCTATGAAATTTTACAATTATAGAGAGAGCCTGTCACATCACAGTATATAATCATATTTGCTTTTGTATAACAAGACAGCTTCAAATAGCAACTTATTTATCAATCAATGAGTAARTGGAGATTGAAAATCTTGTACTGGGGACCTCAATACAAGGTATTTAGCCTTCCAYGGTTACTGAAGGAAACTATGGGAAGATGAAGTCACAACATGCTTTCCCAACAAACCACAAGGAATGGGGGAGAAGGATTTTCAAACACATACCCATCCCCATGAGAAGAAAATTAATTATCACATCCACTATGATTTCAGTGGTGAAAAGTGGTAAACAGGAATTACAGAAAAGGAAGGAATTAAAGGAAAGTAGAAAGGAAAATGCGGCAGCAATTTTTTCTACGGATTTACTGGAGAGAAAGATGTTGTGTTACACTGTTCCACTTCTTTAAGGAGCTAAGGAGGTGTACCAGTTTCTACAAGAATCTATCTATGCTAGGCATTGGGTAGAATAAATTTTATTTTAGACCTGGACGTTATTTCATTTTAGTCTTTCTTTTGCTCTGCATTTTCTGCAATCGCTGCTATGACACTCACACAGCAATTTCACAAAGCGAAGCAAGGAAAAGCCACTGTTCCTCTAAGGAAAACACACCGTGGTATGGGAGTTTGTGGCATGGCTTAAAGGAACTTGTCTGTCTTCACTCCTGACGAGAAGAGTAGTTAGTACTATTAGCCTGAAAGGGAGTGTTACCTAAAAAGGGACTAATCGCCGCTGAAATCGTGGGGAARGCATTTGGATACTGCATGGTTGTGGACGTGTATACAAGGTATGAACTTCAGACCTATGTGTAGACTCTCCAGAGGCCTAAACCTAAAACATACACATGCTGAAGAGAAGGAAGGTAGGACTGAGCAAACAATTTGCATGTTAGAGTGGAAGACAGGTTGCTTAAGGATGAGCTTAGTTCTTGTTGGAGAGAGGAGAAAGGGTTGAATTTTGGAGCTGGAGGACTTCAGCAGGGTTGGCAAGAATGACTTAAACTGGAAAAAGAGGGGATCAGCAAGAAGCAACAGTGGACTGGTGAAAGCCTCCAAAAAGCATCCGTAGGCCCATTTAAAGTAATAGATTGGGAACAGCCAGGCTGAGTATGTTAACAGGATAACATGGGTGGAAGACTCATACAGTAGAAAGTGAGAACATAAGAGAAAGAAAGCAACCGGTGAAGAGGAAAAACAAGGAAGACAGAGAAATCTGTGATGTAAAACTGCCTGAAAATCTCTGGTGAGAGGTAACAAAGCTCTTGTTCATCACCTCTTTCACTGAATGTGTAAATAGGCTGAACAACTGCTTGGGCTGCCCTTTGGGTGGTATTTAACTCTTATCTTCTGTCACTAATTAGCTTTGTTCAATAGAGGTAAACAGGATCAAGGGGCAACACAGTTAATGCTGACAGAAATGTTTTATATAGCATAAGGGAACAGCTGCTTCAGTCACAGAAAAAAATTATCAAGATGGGGTCACTATAGGTCATTTCATCCATTTTACACCGCAAACTGGTAATGTCTCCAAGGTCCTAATCCAGCTGCTTTGTAATGCTTTGAGCGCTTTATCTTTTTTCCATGCTTCAAAGGAAGGGTAATGGTACAATATCCTTTACACAATACGCTACCCCAGCGCTTAGGGGCCAGATGAAGGTGCTGGGCAAAGGTGCTTTACAGCATCTCTATGTTCACCTGACTTCAGAGCTGTGCAGGAGCTGCTCAGTCCTCACAGCMGGTCTGCCACTCTAGTTCATGCTCGTCGTTTTTACATACCCAAAAATGAATGTTACAAACCTGAAAGTATGTTCAGGTGCCCCCTGATGATAGTCTCAGCTTTACACTGATGCCGGAGACCCTCTGTACAGTGGAAATTCCCAAAGGCAATTTTGGACCACCTAGTCCTTTTCCTGAGAAACATATAACAGAAAACAGCTATGTGGGCCCAATAAATGTAAGCTGTATATACTGCTTTTCTTTAACATTCCCTACTCTCTTTTGTAATATTTCTCTTCTTTCATACCTTTCCCTTGATACATTTTAATGCAGTTCACTAACTGGAACAGTTCAGCCCTCTCACCTTACCCAATTTATTAACAAAATTGTTTTTTTGAACTCAAAGGATGTACTGATCTTTTCCCTTTTTGAAGTGGAACACAAATATTGGAAGACAAAGGGCAAAGTCTTCCATCGTGTTTAGTGTGAAAAACGCCAGGACTCATTTGAAGAAATGCTGTGCATCCATATATTATAAATGTGAGAGGAATTATAGTAAACACCTACTTGAGGCTCTTCTAAGTTAAAAGAAGAGCTAAGAGCTTGTCTAAGCTAAGGCTTCACTTAATTATTATACAAAACAGATCCCATCTTTTAGAAAATTAACCTTTAGAAAGTTGTTCCAGTTGTTAATTATTTTCCCTGCTAAAATTTTGTACAGTAGTCTGATTCTGCCTAGTTTTAGCTTCAAGACTTGCCATACATCGATATACATTGATGGGTGTGACTGTTATGTATAATTTTATTGTGTGCTGAAAATGTTGTTCTATAAAGCTAGTTACTTAGAGACTATGTTTATGTTAAACCTGTAAACTTCCAGTTAATAAAACGAATAAATTGATCTTTGGAGTCTCTTACTAAGAAGCATTTTTCCAAACCCTTAATAATTCTCCCAACAGTTTCTTGAGCTATGTGCAATTTATCTTAGACTGAGGACACTGTAGCTGAATAAAATATTCTAAAAGCATTTACCCTGAAAGACAGGAAAAAGTGTAACTTCTCATCTTGTATTTGATAATGCCATGTTTATATATCCAAAAAACATACTATCTCTTTCAGGCATAGTGTTCCAGAGGGAGCTTATTTCAGTGATTGTCTGCCATGATCCTCAGCTTTGTTTAAACCACACAATGTGCCTGTCTGCTTCCTGGATGTTAAAAACATGGAATAATTTACATGAACAAGATGAGGACCAGAAGAGGCCTTRACACTGTGTAAGCAGTGCTCAGCAATAACTAAAACATCAGTGTGTTATCAACACTGTTTTCAGCACAAATCCAAAACATAGCCTCATAGAAGCTACKATGAAGAACTTTAACTCTATCCCAGCCAAAGCCAGTACAGAGTCCTAAGCCAAAAATTGTCTTGAAATCATTTATAAGTGTTTATCAATATAATAATGCRTATGATTGTACAAAGCTGTACAAGGAGGGAAACCGTGATGGTCAGAAAGATCCTCTGTTTGCACTTGATCTCCTACAACTTCCCAAGATTTTTGTAACTTCTTCTTTTATTGCTAAATGACAAGATCGTACTAATTTTTGCACCATTTCAATAAGTAACGATACTTTAAGCTCCCAATCTTGTCTTACATTAATATTTTAGACTGTAGATAGGATTTTGAATTTTAGCAAGTGGTCAATATATTTCAGGGCTCCTTTTTTAAGTGAGCATCGTGTTGCGTTCTCTGTGGATTCCTCCATCTGCCAGCACACAAACAATTCTAGGATCAGACCCTAGCTGGGCTAGCAGGACCAGAAAAGAGCAGTCTTTTTCAGAAATGTGAGGCAGAAGAAAAGTAGCTTGTCCATGCCTCTCTGRAGCTATTTATCTGCAAGTTTCCTAGAAATTTTGACCTACCTAAATATAGTACTTAACAGGTAAAACACAAACTGTGCATAGTTGCAATTTATGGTATCAAACATTTATCAACCTTTAAATCTTGGTCTTGCCTTAGCTAACAATACCTACCTTTACACTGGGCTGAGAAATCATGTTACTCCCTTAATAGAAAGTTCCTTCATGAATAATATTCTCCTACTTCACCACATAAAAATGTAATTATTAAATGTGCACCCAATATTTATATACAATGAGGGCAGCCTAATATTTCCTGCCAATCTCCACAAAAACACTTGTCTCTCAGCTTTGCAGTCCTTAGAAGGCCTTGCAGAAATTGTTAAAGATGGTTGGCACTTTTCTGCTGATTTCTACATAAGGATTTTTCTAGCTTTTAGGGCTGAACATCACCAAATTATCCATGTAGTATTTTAAACAATTTCCTCCTACTTCTGTCAGTTGTCAGTGTRTAAACCAGCTTTATTAGTTTGGTCACTCATAAAATAAATCATGTTAGGAGAAAACTAACCTACCAGCAAGAAAACAAGAAAATAAAAAGGAAACTTCTGCATTTTTCAGAACATTGTGAGAAATACGCAYTTAATCAGGTTCACAAGCTCTGCTGGAGCGTCAGGGACTAATGAAAGTTACTYTACACCACCTGCTGAATCGAGTTAAATAGACAGTCTGATTAATTAAAGTGTCAGTTTAGCCAATGGCTTCAATTCCACTTTTTCACAAAATAAAAGTTCCAACGAAGAATTATGTAAAAAACCTATCAGGTTATCTGGTTCATTTCCTGTCATTGCAGAATAGTCCCTCCGAAGACATTTTTATTCCAGTTTGTCCAATGCAGTTTTAAAGGCTTGGAAAGGCATAAGCCACAGCTGCTGCCCACAGAAGAATTTACAGTCTGCTAAACCCTGATCTCTATCTTGACGTACAAGGAATGACTTTCTTTTCGTAATAGTATTGTATCATGTCTACTTAAACAATGCCCTTGCACCTCTCTATATGGTTGATATTCCTATACAGCAAATACCTAAAGGCTATGTTAGAAACTCCCCATTCATTATCATTGATTTCATATTCATTTCATCAGAGATCCACACTGGCACAGGGTCCTGTCTCTAAGGAAATCCTCTAGAGACTGGCACGATAGACTGCCAGCCCCTCCGGATAAAGAAACTCTCTCCTTCAGTGCCTGAAAACACCTGCAATGTTTTGAGCACTGTCAAAACACCTCAAGAATAATCCAAATGCAATCACCTTTTGCAACAGATGTACAGCGTAGCTGGCATGGGCTGCATTGGTGGGAAAGATAGGAAGTCTCCCTTCTTGSCAGGTACCAGTGTTCCTTCTTTGCTCTGTCTTTGTAGCCTGGTGCAATCAAGCTGTGTGAATATAAAATCAAATATACAACATTAACAATCAGAAATATGTCAAATTGAAGTATTAAAGGTTTGGCATCTGGAAAGCTTGTTTTTTCCTTATTTTTCAGATGGCATTTTTTCAAGTGTTTGGCAATCCCATTGCATGTCCTGCATTTCTGCATGGAAGCATCCATTTTTATTGAAAAAGCTATCTGATTAAGAACATTTTTACAGCATCTTTGAACACTTTTATGAACTCTGTTGTTACCGTTCTCTGGAAGTGAAAACTATTACTGACTGCCACGTTGCCCCTGAAGAGTAGCAGAAGATACCATTTTTTCAATAAAAGATAAGTTGGAAGATGCCTGGGAAGATAAGTACAGTTCTGAGCATGATCAAAGGCTTGGTGGCTCTGGATCAGGACTAAGCACTGGAAGAAAGAGTTACAGAACTGTAAAAAATCTCGTCTCARAGGCAGGATCTATTAGCCGCATGGTAAAAACATATTTGACTGGAAATAGTAGCYAGCACCCATCTATCTCCGCTATTTCTCTAACAGGGTGAAAATTATGACATCATATATCCAGGCCTTTATGACTTATTTTCTTTATTTCTGTGCTCATTTTCTTCTCCCTCTCTATAGTACACATACTATATGTAAATATCCATAATATTGTTCACATACTCTAGGTAGGACACCTCTGTTTATCATGGGATCCTTGTCTATATACCATGCATTAACTCTGCAGCAGTGGAACTGGAGAGAAAATGCTGCTTCTTCATGTAAAGTTTTAACTTCTCCCTGCAAAGAAGGGAGCAGGGAGAAGTCAAAACTTTCTGCTTGCCCCCCTCCAAGAAGGCAGCAGACCTCCCTGTTGAAGAAACCACCTGGATGGACATTCCCACTCCAGAAGTCTGCTACCTCAGGTATTACGAGAGCTAAACATATAGCAATAAATTTTGAGTGCCTCCAGAAGTTGCTTATCTGAGTATTAAATGAGCTAGGCATATAATAAGTAAGTGAGTCCCTTGTGGTTGTGGTTATTTAGGTTCTTTGCAGGCTAATTACAAAATCTAATGCTTTTTGAATACAGTGTTTTGAAAAAACAGAGCCTGGATTAACCCCTAGGACGGCGTATATACCGGGGAAGCATTCAGACCATGCGGCACAACACTCAAAATCTGGTTTTAAAAAATCCTCCGTTCCTTCAAGATGTAAGCTGTGTCCTAAATGTCTGTTTTTTAAAAAATAACCATTCTGGGTGGTTCAAACACAATGCCTGCCAAGGAATTAAAAAAAAATACAAATGCTATATGCAGCTAAAGTGCACTGAAAGAAAAACTGGATGTTGCAACAGTGCAGTACTCTAAGGGAAGGGTCTGGAAAACGGGGAAGGCAAGCAAAACCTTGTTCCCATTACTCTGGTACGATGCTGGAGACTGGCCGGGCTGGGGACACCATTTGTTGCTGCGAAGAAGTCCTGTGGGCTTACAGGTACCTTAATAATAAATATTAACGCGAAGAGTTTGGGAGAGAGCTTCGCCAAGCGCCGGCGTTTGGAGGACACCAGGTGCTTAACCCCCACTGCCTCCCTAATCGATGCCCTTCAAACCGGCCGCGCACTCAGGCCGAGCCCCGGCCTTTCCCTCCGCTGCAGCCAGGCGAGCTCCCCTCAGGGGCGAGGGCCGCTGGCTCCAGCCCTGAGGCGGTGGCGGGCGGCGGCGCGGCCTCCGTCGCCCCCTC